>JADRCH010000209.1:386901-404962 GCA_019843965.1 Rhynchomys soricoides | reverse complement strand
CTCTGTAGACCAGGCTGGCCTCGAACTCAGAAATCCGCCTGTCTCTGCCTCCTAAGTGCTGGGATTAAAGGCGTGCGCCACCACCACCCGGCTTCCGCGGTCTCCTTTACTGAGGCCCCTTGAAACCTGAATGTCACCATCTTAATCTTTTGTCACACCTTGCTACTATTGTGCCCCTTCACAGTTAATAAAATTGAAGGTCGGGAAAGTAACTATCTTGAACAGAACTAGAAAACAGAGAGAACCTGAGACCAGATCTGTCCAAGTCTAGGGTTCGGCTCTTTGTAGATTCCTCTACCTGAACCTCTAGACCTGGTAGTCGAAGACCCCAGCCACTGGAGGTCCCACGGACGCCCGTCCTCTGGTTGCTTACGTGTCTCCGTTCTCATCCTGTGCCATCAGCAGGTGGCGCTGTCCCGCTAGCAGAGCACGCGCGTCCGCGGTGACGCCGTAGTCCAGCAACGCTCGGGCGCTGCGCTGCGCCAAACCGAACAGGCGCGCGTTGTACTCGCGAGCTAGGGGCGACAGGGCTCGTGGGTGAGGGCCAGATCCCCAGCTTGGCGCGCGCGCGCCCCCAGCATTCCTGAGACGTACCTCGCTGCAGTGTGTCGAGGGCCTGCCGTTCGCCCTGGGGGGATTCGGGGGGCGCCCTGGGCTCCTCCACCGCCTCGTCAGCATCCGTGTCCCGCCCAGAGCTGGCCATCTGCGCTCCACCTCCCCCACCCGGGTAGCAGCCCATTGGGGCTGCTCCGGATTGGTAGGGGCTGTAGGCCAAGTGGGAGGAGAAAAAGCCAAGGCTGCCACCTGTGGACATGGGAAAGGCGTGAGGTGCCAGCCAGGACTCTCCCAGATTTCTCTCCTAACTTCGCCTTATCTCCTCCACCCCTCTCCCTGCCACTGGCACCTTCTCACCTCCTCCAGCGCCTCCATAACCCCCAGCGGAGCCCCCAGAACCTCCACCCATGTGGGATCCACCCCCGAAGGGCTGGGAGAAGGTGGGCAAGGCCTTTCTCCGCTTCCTCTGCACTTCCTCCTTGTCTATGGGAAAAGAGAAACGGGGTGTTAAAACCCAATATGGGTCAGACCCTAGATTCTTCAAGCCGGATCCAGGCAGCCAACTCTAGGCCACCTCCAGGCCTGCGTCGCTCAGACCAGTCCTTGGGAAAGCTGCAGCCCGACCCACCTTCCACCAGAGGGTAGTACGTGAACTGTTTGGAGTCGGATACATCTCCTCCTCGCTTTCGCTTCAACTGCAGGAACACCGTTACAGGCCTCTCAATCTTCATCTTGTGATAGGGCGGTGTCCGGAACACAATGGCATACTGGGGTGGAGGGTGGGAGAGAGACTTGGTGTCAGTGAGGCCTCTTCATAGCTCTGTCTCCAGGACAGGCCCCAGTACCTCAGTACCTGTTTATGAACGTCTGTGGGAGAGAAGTCCCCAAAGGCTTGCCATCCGTTCTCATCATCTTCATAGAATCTAACCTCAATGTCATCTACAGAGGAAAGTGACGCTTAGCCACACGGAGCCTCTGCAGGCCCAGTGCATTTATTCTGAAATTGCCCTGGCCTCTAAGCCTGCCAGCCAACGTTAACAGCTCCCAGAGAGGGCTTCTGCCTCACCTTTCTGCACTTTATCACAAAGCAAATAAACTTCGTCTCCACCACGCACGGATCCTGCTGTCTTGTCCATTCGGGAAATCTTCAGGTTTGAGGCCCCTGGAGACTCTGTAAGGTGGGGGATGGGTTAGGGACACAATGCTGGGATGGGAGGCTGGGCGGGGTCAGGATCAAACTTCAGGAAATGCAGTCTTCCCATTTACCAACTCAGAAGCAACACTCAGTCTTGCTTACGACCACTCGCCCCACATGTGGCAGGGCCAGGTTCAAACCCATAGCTTGAAGGTATCTCAAGTGCTCCTGTGGATACCCACACTTGGCACCCTACGGAATACTCACTGCTGTCATGGATGGGCTGGGAGATCACAGGCTTCAGAGGCAAGGAGAAGGAGCCATCGCTAGCTCGAAGGAACGCTGAGAAGCGCAGTCGTACGATACTCAGATCCATGACTTTCTTCAGCTCCTTGGCCTCCTGTTCTAGCTCCCTCCGCTCAGCCTCTGGATGGACAATGTAGTGTGAGCTCTGGGCTCCTCCTCCTGGCTCCTCTCAGAAGTGCCTCATGGACCAGCCCTTGGTACCATACCTGTCAGGCCCTGAGGCTTGGAGCGGAGCCGCTGTCTCTGAAGTTTCTGAATCATAATCTCCATCATGTTCTTCTTGGTGACATGCAGGACGCCCAGATTATTAAATCTGGAAAGGACAAGGAGGAGGCAGAGGGCTTTGACCATGTACGAACATAGCTCTTTCTTCCTTCCTAAGGCAGCCTCCCCGAGCTCCACACCCCCACCCCACCCCCCACCCCCATGGCCAGGCTCATCCTGGCTCTGTTCTCCATGGAAATTGTTCTTTATACTTAAGCCCCGGGGTTCTGGAGTCAAAGTGAATCTCCCCACTCTGTGTACTAGTTACACAGCTGGGCTGAGACCTAAGACTGGCAGGCAATGAGTATCCCACTAGGGGCCAGGGATAGGGACACCTACTGAGCAGTCATGTCCTTGGGTCCTACAGACACAGCACACACCCCCAGCTCTGAACACTGCTTGCCCACCAGACTGTGGGCATGCGCGCGAGGTGGGTCACTGTGTGTCACCAGATCCACCTCAATCTTGGCTGGTCCCTCATAGTTACAGATCTGAGAAGGGCAAAGGATTGTCAGTAGTATTCCTGGAGACACCGTCCCTACCCTCCAGCGTCATCTGAGCTCACCTTGACAGTAGGATAGGTCTTCCGGCCCTTCTCACTGGAGGCACCTGGCAGACCTCCATGGGAGGGGCCTTCACAGCCATATCGAAATCTGAAGCCTCGCTGAAGCCATGACAGAGACATTGTGATCAGGAGAGGCTACCCGCCTGTGATCCCCATAAGGCAACCACTGACCATCTCTGACCACAATGACCAATAGTGTCTCTCCTGAACACCTCATAAACCCCCAACATATCAGCAGCAATCAACCATCTAATCAGTAGTCATAACTATCTCACTTGTCCCCAAAGGTGAAGCCACCACACCTCTGTTGTGCTCACTCACCTGTTTGGGCTGTTCCACAATCACCAGATAGGGGCCATCAGCTGGAAACAGAGGGGCCTTGCTGAGCCAGGATCCCTAAGGCCATCCCTCAGTGGGGCCTCAGGCAACATGCTCACTCTCTAGGCTCTGAGACACTGGGAGGCCAAAGACTTACTGACCTGTCTCTGGGGCTGCATCCTTGGGCTCCACAATGGAGGGGCTGAATTCAAAATCATCATACTCGGGGATGCCATCCAGACCCTGGTTTACAGACAGAGAAGGTGGCAGCTGAATCAAGCGTGTTCCCTCCCCCCTCCCCTGGACCCCCCAATCCCTCTGCAGTCACTCCTTGGACTCCTCCTCAAGCTATGAGGAAGCTCCTTTTCTGGGCAGGGTTTGCAGACAGCACAGAACTGACAGACTAAGACAATTTGAAGACAGTGCCGAAGTAGGGGAGTGGAGGAGCGTCCAATAGACAAGCAGACACAGAGGGCACCAGCCGCCTTCAGGGTCAGACAGTGTGACTCACTGGATCGTAGCAATTGTCCATATCTCTGGGCTAGGCCCTGCTGTGTCTTGTGTCTTCAGGCCCCGGTTCAGCTTCCCAGAGTTTCAGACGCCCGCCTAAGGTGAAGAGAGGCACGGGAGGGGGAAGAGGGGAAGAGATCAGGATAGGGGTGGGCAGGAGGATAGGGGTGGGCAGGGGAGGGGGGCTCAGATCTGGAGGAGGGCCTGATCTCCTCCAGCCGCCCGTCCGGGCGTGGCGGGTAAGATCCGGTGGAGGTTGAGATCCGGAGCGAGGCTGGGCCGGGGAAGGGGCAGAAAGTTAATGCTGCTTAGGAAAGTCCCGAAAATACCAGGGGGAAGCGGAGCCGGAGGGGGCGGGCCTGGAAATGACGCCGGGGCCCCGCCCCCGCGGCGGGAGGGGCGGGAGGCCCAGGCGGTTCCTGGTTCCCCGGCAGCTGCTGCAGCCCCTGGGGCTCGGTAGGGGCCTAGCCCACCTCGCCCCCTCTGCGCAGCCTGGAGCAACCTTGGGATTTTCAACCAGCGTGGAGGACACGGCTGATTCACCCAGGGGCTTTTGTGGGGACACTCCTGCCGTCGGAGGCCCCTTTTCCGAATGGCCTGTAGGCGGGGGCTCTTGCAGTGGGGCCCCCGGGGTTCTGCCCAGAGAATGTGATTCGGGCCGCAGGGTGGGGGGAAAGGAGTTTCCCCCTCCACGGTCTCTAAAGCCACTCTGTCTTAGCTTCCCGGATTCTCCCGCTGCACCTACTCCGGGTGGCCGGACAACCAGCCGCATCCCGCCCTCCCTGGCGACCCTGTCCCAAAGCCATGTGTAATGCGCGTGTGTCCGTTACAGGAATATGCGTTTCAGCCCTAATGTCTTGTGTGGTGGCAACATGGCACGTGCAAGTGAGCATTCGTCCACACAGGTGAGTCCTTGAGCTGCTCAGTGTGGGCACACGTCCGTGCACGTCTGGATGTCCGTGCGCAGGCGCGGGGGCACAGGTGCGCTTGTGCCCGCGAGTGCGTGTGCGGGGCTCACACCGGCCGGCTGTGTGCAGGCCAGCTAAGGGCGGGCATACGTGCCGATGATGTGTAGCAAGATGTCCTGTTCCTCTGCGCGCTCACTGGAGGTGGCGTCCAGCCCCAGACTGTCAGCTAAAGTCCTCTTTCCCTCCCTCTCCGTTCCCTGGACACTCAGGGGTCTGAACCCGGCCACTCACCGTGGTGGCGGCTCTGGTTCCGACTTCTTTCCGAGCCCTTCCCTGAACCGGTCCTTGCTCCTCTCCAGCTAAAGGGCTCCAGCCGGGAAAGCCCCTTTCGGCCCCCCGAGGGGGGGAATTCCCGTGACGATCCCGTGCGTCACTCCCCATGCCCTTTTTTATTGGTTGAAAGTTTAACTCCTGGACTCTTGTAGCCAACCCGGAGCGACGCAGGCGCGCCCCTTTCGGGGAAGGCTCGCTCGGGGCTGGCCGCGGGGTGTCACCCAGCGCCAGTTCTGCTAGGGACCGGCGAGGCATCGCAGGGCGCGGCTCGGATCTCTGCACCCTTCCAGGCTTGCCCGGGACCGCTACGGAGTCCATTGGGCCAATTGGCTCTTGATATGCCTAGAGAGCTCGGCTATCTCTGAATCAGGGGAAACCCAGGATAACCGGGTCAGCCCCGATACTCCAGTCACCCTCCGGGAGAGGGACGTCTTCCTGGGATGTAAGGGGAAGAGGAAGGAGTCTGATCTTGCCGTCAGCTCCAGTTCGCCATCTAGCGGCCTTTCTGGAGCTGCAAGGAAACTCTAGGGTCAACCGGCTTAGTTTCCGGGCTTCAGGTAGAAACTCCTGATATTTATTCTGTGAGTGGAGGGTTCACAAGGGCCACGGCTTTTAGGAGACCCGTTGGAGGAAGGAGGAAGAAAAGAAGGAAGAGAAGAAAGATGTTTGGTTGGGAGTCTTAGGCTTCGTTCATCCACCACAGATGTCTTAGTTATTTCAGTTGAAAGGCATCCAACCGGGTGTGGCGACATGCACCTGCAGTTCTAGCTTTCTTGAAACAGAGATAGGAAGATCCCAAGTTTCACACCACCCTGCCTCAAAACACACGCACACAAAGGTGTCCAAAGTGTATTTCAAACTTCCTCTTCTGTGGAAAGTTGCCAGCGATGTGCTTTGCATGGGTGAGGGTCAGCTACTACCATTATAAAGGGTCTGGGAGGCTGGAGAAACAGCTCAGCACCTAAGAGAGCACATTTCAGAGGATGAAGTTCTGGTCCCAGGATCCACGTGGGACAGCTCACAAGTGTCTGAAACGACACCACCAGGATCCGCTTGCTCTCTCCCCATCTCTGGGAGACCGAATTCAGGTGCACACTCTTCAATTCTCTACTACCCACTCCCACCCCCACCCCCAACCCACATGATTACAAATAAGAAATAAAATCTTTTATAAAAGTCGCCCTGAAAATGACATTTCACTGACTTCCCCCCCTTCCCCCCGCACACTTCCACTGACAAGGTCAGGACAAGAGTTTCCAGCCTGGGTATCTGGGTCTCAGGTTGTCAGCTTTCCCTGTAGGGGCTGCGTGCAGCGCATCTCGGTTCTTGAAGCCGTCCTCCTCCCTTGGGCTTGCAGCGCCCAACAGGCTCTTTCAGGGTTCTCTTACAACTGGCCCTATTGTTTAGGAGGTGATTATAGACCTGTACTAGCACCAGGTGAAGGGAAAGGCATTCGTTCTTATCTCCCCCACCTTTTTACTAAATGCTTTGACAGGAAGCAGTTCAGATTTTGGTTTTTTGGGTTTTTTGGGTTTTTTTTTTTTTAAATTTAGGGTATTTGCATAGACTACAGGTTGGGCCTGAAAACCTGAACTCTCCCAACTGAAATTATCCATTTGTTTCTGATTAGGGGTGCCAACTGTGTTCCCCTTACACTGTTGGTGAAGCTAAGGCTGGGAGAAGCCTAACACAACCAAACACATAGAGCTAGGAAGGAGAGAGAATAGACAATCTCCTGATTCTGAGATGACGCTCCTCTTCCTGAACGTAATGGAAGTAAGCCAACCGTCCCTTTCCCAGTGGCTGTCTCAAGCAATTGTCACGAGACGCTGCCAACTGTGTTCTCAAATCCAGCTATTCTGTCCATACACTTCCTTCAGGCTCTTTTTTAAAAAAGGGTTTGTTTTGATTTTTTTTTTTTTTTGAGCCAGGTCTCTCTTACATAGCTCTGGCTGTCCCGGGATTCACTATGTAAACTAGGGCTGGCCTCAAGCACAGAGAACCATATAGTGTAAATCTGGCTCTTCTATACCAGCTCTGACTCCAAACAAAGACATGAAGATCTAATATTTATTATAGGCTTCAGCTCTACTGCTGGGCAGATGCTCATTGACTGGAACCCTGTTCTAACTGGTCTATGGCTGCCTCCTACCTGGCCACATGCCCCATGACTTGCCAACTTTGTATTGCTCTGGCTGCTCCTGCTCCTGCTTGTCCTCACAGTGACTCCCCTGGTGACCTGTTCATGGAGAATCTCCCATGGCAAATCCCTCCTCTCAGTCACTGGTCCTTACTAGAGACCCTCTCTGGGATCAGAAGTCCACCTTCTCCTCTCCTGCCCAGCAGTTGGCTGATCAACTTTTTATTAACCAATCATAGGTGATGGAAAACAATTTTTACCCAACACTGAGACAGAAGATGTTTTACAATCAAACATCTGCTCTGCAACCAGACCTCTGGGCACAGTACTCAGCATCTGAATACACAGTGTAAAATATAATCACTCAACATCCCCTCTTAATCTAAGAATTGTATGAAAACTCAAAGGGGCTTCCAGCCCCTCACTGGGCAGCATCATTAGCATTCACAATTGAAGTGGAAATTTCTGGTTTCTTTGGAGATTCAGTTGTGTCAGAGGATGTTTTTCTGGGAACTGTCTATGAGAGGATGTTTTGCCAAAGCAGTCACAGGAAAGGATGTCTTGCTGAGCTCAGACATGTCGTTTCCTTCTGGAAGCTGCTTGGAAAAGGGGCATGTGATGTTTTGATGGAGTGGATGCTTGAGAAGACACGTGACGTTTGGAAAGGGTGTAAATCTAACCCAACAGACAGTGGAAGACACTTTGGCATTGGTTCGCCTTGCTGGACTTTGTTGGGCTTCACTGACGCCGGTCTTCTCTGATGCTGGTCTTCACTGATGCTGATCTTCGCTGACGATACTCTGGCACTGAAGCATTTAAGAACCTTTACTAAAGTAGGTTTTGAAAAATATAAGTCTACACACAATAATAGTGCTTGATCTTTTTCAGGCACTGCTGCTGGAGCAGATTGATGATTCAGTCACCACCCTAGGAAAGACCTCAGAGATGTAGTTCGTCAGCTATGACCATCACCCTTAGAAATCATTTGGAAAAATAGCGAAGACAGGTTAAGATGTTTTTTGTTATTGTCTCCTGTGTAGAAAATCTTAAGGAACACTCTGAAGTTTAGAAAGGTACACTTCTAGTTAAGCTGGGGACTTTGGGAACAAGAACAATGGCAGCACTGGCTGACGTGGCTCTCACGGAGGCTGACTGGTGACGATTGGTTTCTTATTCCCATTTTTTACTCAAAGCTTCCTGATATGATTGTATAAGAACTGCTGTTGAATAGATATGCATTCTGAGGATTTAAAGTAGATATGACTGATTTTTATATAAAAGTTAGATTCGTGATTCTTTTAAGATTCGTATAAGATTACTTTTAAAGATAAATAATAATTAATCCTTTCTTTGTAACTGCAAATGCTGTCTGCCTGTAAGAGAAACTGGCTGAGAAAACTTCCTTGCTTGCTCATACTTTGTTTATTTATAGTAGTTGCTTAGTTACGAATGTATGTGGGTTCTTGGGAATAATTTGTTTTCTTTACCTGTACTAAGCAATGTTTTTTCTTGTAAAGGTATTGGGGAAACACACTGTTTTTCATAGTCATTCACTAGAAGAAAACTAGAACGTAATCACATTGTAATTTTATAGTGCTTGAAAGATTTTGCTGGGATATATTAGCTATGAGAGGAAAAATTAAAGTTGTTGGAACTTCATTGCATCCATCAAATCTGTATGTATATGTTGTGGGAAATATTAGAAAAGAGCTGGCATGTTCTCACGATAGTGCCTGCAACCGGTGGGCCGCAGAGCGGGCTCCTGCCCTGTGTGTCTCACTCTGTGCAGAGCTCCCGAGTCCCCTGTCGGATCTCTGCCACCAGGCCCATGCAACAACTGCCCACCCCATGGTCAGCCATCTCAACACCCAATTACCCAGTAGAATAAAAACTCTTGTGCATATAGTTAACCAATCAGATTTAGGTATCAATAAAAACACAATTTACAAGATGCCAATACAATAATTTCAGAGCCAATTGATAATGATAAAAGCTGCCCACCTAGATTAGACAAATTATCCCAAAATTCTAACCTTTATGATAACATAACCATCGGTGGTGCTATGCCAGTTCATCTTCCTCCCTCTCCTCTCCAGATGCTCTTACCTGTGCCACCCTTAGCTCTGCCTCCCTGTTCCCTGTCCAATCACAGGGCTCCTATTGCCTTAATGTAATTGGACAGGGAAAATCCTGTAACATGTATATATATACATAAAGCTTGTGTGGCTGAGTTTGAACTTGCTCCATCCACTCACTGTGTGTGTGTGTGTGTGTGTGTGTGTGTGTATGTATATATATATATATATACACGTACATATATATGTGTGACTATATGTGTATATATGTATGTTTGTGTATAAAATGCTTGGAACTTGATTGTTGGAACTTTGTTCCATCCACAGCATGTGTGTAAGAGTGTGTGTGTGTGTGTGTGTGTGTGTGAGTGTGTGTTAAATGCTTGGACCCTGCTTGCTGGAGCTTTGCTCCATCCATTCAATGCGTGAATATATATATATATATATATATATCTGTCCATCTGTCTGTCTGTTTGTCTGTATTTGTATGTATGTGGTTATTGGAATTTGGCTTTTGCTTCATCCTCTCTCTCTCTTTCTCTCTCTCTGTGTGTGTGTTTGTGTGTGTGTGTGTGTGTCTGTATATGAATTTTCTCTTTCCTTTTCTTGCTTGCTGGTCCTTAAGAGTTAAAAGAGTTCAGAGTTCCTCACTGGCCACAGGGAGTGCCAGTCCAGTGAATCAAGCTTTGTTTCCTCAGAAAAAAGTCTGCTTAGTGATTCCTCTAATTGCTGGCTGCCATAAGCAGCATCCCTTGTCAGCTGCTATCTGGACCAACTCATGCCAGCCCCTTTTAGTGCTGGCTCCTGTCAGCTGTTTTCAGCACTGACCCCAACTGCTGATGCCACATTTTGCTGCCTGCCTTGGTTTACCCCCCTGGATGTCAAATCAGGACTAGGACATCCTTGACATTTTTTGACAGAATGTGGTGTGTATTCAGAGCAGCTAAAGATGATTCTCTGCTTTCTGTTCAAGCAGGTAAGGCATCTGTATTTCTTAATAAGTTAGTTTAGACTGTATAACCAAATGGTAACGGAAAGTTTCAGCCATGCCATTTGAAAGGATGGCATGATAAGTCCTGAGGACTCTGTAGCCAACAAGATCTATTGCTTAGCTGAAGCCCTGACTGGAGACATTTCCATGTCAAGCCATTCTCAGAGCTGTTCCTGTGTAGAGGGTCAGTGTTCGTGTTACCTGTTTTGTGATTGTTCTTGTTTTTTTTTTCCTTCATGTCTGTAGCAAAGATTTTCAGGAGGTCTCCCATGGCCAGCTATACTCCTTATTAATTTTGATGGAATTCATACCTTTTCTTCTCCTGTTGAAACAAAGACAAAACCTCTTCCTTAACAGAACACCTTTCCTTCCTTCCATTCTGAAGTCAAAGCATCTTTAAAACAGATAGGACGGTCTAATTCCCCAGTCCCCCTCAGTCCAATGTCTTTCATCAGCTGTTGTTTTTGCTCATTAGCATGTGGAAGATTTAAAGTTTATAAGGCATTATGTAGTCTCTCTCTGTGGGTCTCTGTACCCCCTGTTTGTTAAGTATGATTAGATGTCTCTACAGCTGCTTGTCCTGTAGGATTGTGTGTGTACCTTTAATATACTTTATATATATTTTTTAATTTTTCAAAATTTATTTTTGTTTTATGTTTGTTGGTGTTTTGCCTGCATGTATGGCTCTGTGATGGTGTCAGAGCCCCTAAAACTGGAGTTACAGACAGTTGTGAGCTACCATGTGGGTTCTGGGAATTGAACCAGGGTCCTCTGGAGGAGCAGCCAGTGCTCTTAACCACTGAGCCATCTCTCCAGCTCCTTTACTTTATATTTTATTGAAGGTCTTGGTCTTTTTTGTTTGTTTGAGACAGTATCTCACACTGTAGCTCAGGTTAGCCTAAAACTCACTATGTAACCCAGGCTGCCTCAAACTTAAGGTAATCCTCCTGCTCCCCCCGCCCCAAAGTTTGAGGTGATGCATGATCCACCATTCTACTAGACTTGACAGAGATGCTCTAAGATGCTCAGGTTGAGCCTTATTTTAAGATCCTCTTGCCTCAGACCCCCAGCTAAGGGGGGATTACCTGCCTGCACCACCAGATCCAGCTCATTCTGATTTCAGCTAGAAACACCCCTTCTGCTGTCAGGGTCATGTTCTGTCTGCTCCTCCAGAGGACCCTGCTTCATACTGTAATATGTAAACAAATGTTTCATTTTACTACAGACATATGCTGGAGCATTGTCAGTCTTAATTTGCACAGGTAAGCCCATGATAGCTAAAATTTCTAATAAAGGTATAATTACAGAATTAGTCATTTCAGAATGTAAATTCCATTGAAATCCTGAATATGTATCTATGGTATGGTGCAGATACTTTAATTTTCCAAGCTCTGCAAAATGAAACACATCCATTTGCCAAATATCATTTCTTCGGGTACCTTCTGGGTTACCCTTGCAGGTAACAAAAGGACACTGCTTTATAATTTCCTCGGCTTGTTGCCAAGTAATAGGAAAACTTTTTTCTCAAACTTTTGTTGTTAACGTGTTTTAAAATGAAATCCTGAAGCTTCTAGCACACTTCCTATCAATAACTGATTAATTTCATCATTACCTTGTGCCAGAGGGCCTGGCAGACCTGCATGGGATCTGACATGTATTATATACAATGGATGGTTCCTATTTCTGATTACTTGTAGTTGAATAAATAGAGAGATTAATTCTGAATCATCTGGAATAAATTCGGCAGTTTCAATATGTAAAACCATGCTTTCTGCATATTGAGAGTCAGGAACTATATTAAGAGATTATGGAAAGTCTAATAATACCATAAAAACAGCATGCAGTTCTGATTTTTGAACTGGACCATAAGGGATTTGAATTACTTTATATATTTTCTGACTTAAACTTGCTTTTCCTGATTTATTTGCATCAGTATAGAATGTAGGCTCCAGAAATTGGTATCGCTTTCACTATATGAGGGAGAGTCTACTAATTTATTTTTGCATATTTGAAGTCATTTACTTTTGGCGTGTTCATTGTTAATTCCTTTCAAAAAATGACTGCAAGCTCTTTGCCCATGCTAATTTTTTGCTCAAAATAAGGTAATTTCTGCATTAGTAAAAGGCATTACAGGCTGGGCAGTGGTGGCACACGCCTTTAATCCCAGCACTCGGGAGGCAGAGGCAGGCGGATTTCTGAGTTCCAGGAGTAAGTTCCAAGACAGCCAGGGCTACACAGAGAAACCCTGTCTCGAAAAACACAAACAAACAAACAAAAACAAAGAAAAAAAGTATTACAGTTTCTGCTGGATCTATTCCTGTTAATTGATAAAGACTCATTTTTCCTTTCAAATCAATTCAGAAACCTCTTCTATGTAGGTCTTTAATTCTTTACTCTGTTTGTGTGCTAAATATATCCATTCTAAGATGTAATCTCTCTCTGCATGAGAATTCTAGTGGGAGGATGAGTAGAGGGCAATAGGAGAAGACGCAGGCCACCTGTGGACTGCTACGATCCAGGTGTGCATCCTGTAGTTTCCTTTCTATCAGAGATAACTCATTTTCAGCCTCAGTGGACACTTTTCTTGGGATATTTAAATCTTTATCATCTTGTAAGATTTTAAATAAATTACTCAGCTCCTGAGTCTCCAAACCAATTGTAGGCCAAAGCCAGTTAATATCTCCCAGTAATTTCTGGAAATCACTAAGAGTCCTTAACTGGTTTCTCCTAACTTGTACCTTTTGTGATGTAACCTTTTGTAGACATATTCTAGATAATTAATAGAATCTCCTGTTTATATTTTTTTCAGGTCCAATTTGTAATCCCCAACAAGGCAAGGTTTTATTTCATCAAATATTCTTTCCAAAGTATTTGTATCTGAATCAGCCAATAAGATACCATCCATATAATGGTAAGTTATGGATTGAGGAAACTGTTTACGAATTATCTCGAATGGTTGTTATACAATATATTGGCATAAGTAGGACTATTCAACATTGCTTGAGGAAGAACTTTCCAATGGTATCTTTTTGTCGGCACGGGGTAGTTAAATGTGGGCGCAGTGGAAGCAAATCTTTGTCACGCTCTTGAAAAAGGATTGTGAAAAAGCAACCTTTTAAATCAATCACTATAGGAGCCCATGCCTTAGGTAACAAGGCAGGCAAAGGGATTCTAGGCTGTAAAGAGCCCATTGGCCGAATGATTTTGTTGATTGCACTCAGATCTGTTTTATATCCTCCATTTTCCAGATTTCTTTTTAATGACAAATAAGGAGAATTCCAAGGGCTGGTGGACTCTTCTATACGTTGAGCCTCCAGCTGTTCTTGGACAGGCTGCACTAGAGCTTGTAATTTTTCTTTCATCATAGGCCATTGTTCTATCCAAATAGGTTGGTCAGTCATCCACCTTAGTGGCTAGGCCATTGGAGTTCTGCCAGCAGTGGCTCCTTCAGATAAAATGGGAGAGCCAGCCTCCACTGTGTCTTGCTTATGGAGACCTTGGACAATTTATGGCTGTTCTTGATAATTTTTTCCAATACCTTCACCAGGAATATCTCATATTTGCAGTTTGTCCCTGATGTTGGAGGAATGCTAATCTGTGGATCTCTTCCCCATAAATTCATATCTATACCAACCACATATGGTCTTAATTTTCCTATCTGACCTCCAAGCTCTACAAGTTTCAGCCCCTTGAAATTGAATATCTCCCTCCTGCAGAGGCCAATCTGGAGGCCAAAATTTTGGTGAGATCATGGTTACATCTTCTCTAGTGTCTACTATCCCTTCAATTTCAATATTATTTATAAGTACCTTTAGTTTTGGCCTCTTATCATCTATAGAAGTTTGCCAAAATACTTAATTTTTCGTTCCTTCTGGGTTTCCTGCTTTATTTATTGAAGTTGCTCTGAATTTGATAACTGGGTTTTTAATATCTATCTTCAGAGCAGTGTTGTTTAAGTGTTCTGTGGATGAGTTTCTCCACTGCTGAACTGAGATGGTTGATTTGAATCTGATATTGGGGCCTATAAAAGTTCCTACTGGGTGTTTCCTGACAAGGAGTTACTGTGTTTGTCTCTTGTTGATCTACATTCATTAGTCCAATGACAGCATTTGCCATATCTTCTGTGTGTTCCAGAAGGCTCAGACCTTCTTTTGGAATTAGCTTGGTACTGCCTACAATTCTTTTTGCGATGACTTGCTTACCACAATTAAGACATATGACAGTTTGGATTTTCTCAAAAGTAGGATAACCACTTCTCTTAATAAAGTCATATCATATGAATGAGATCCAATGTAAGCTGTAGTTCTAATCCATTCATCTATCAGTGCCAATGAAGTGGAAACTTCTGATTTGTTTGGAAAGTCAGTTTAATCAAATGATGTTTTCCTGGGGCATATAGGTGAAAGGATGTTTTGCTATAGTAGATGTTTGAAGTTCTGTTTAAATGAGAGAGATAGAGACAGAGACAGACAGACAGAGAGAAACAGACAGAGAGAGACAGACAGGCAGGCAGACAGACAGACAGAGACAGAGAGGTGACATAAGGATGTTTGGGGGTTGTTTTGTTTTGTTTGTTTGTTTGTTTTTTTTGAGACAGGGTTTCTCTGTGTAGCTCTGGTTGTCCTGGAACTCACTCTGTAGACCAGGCTGGCCTCAAACTCAGAAATCCGCCCGCCTCTGCCTCCTAAGTGCTGGGATTAAAGGTGTGCGCCACCACAGCCAGGCGTGACATAAGGATGAACAATACAATATTACAGAACTTTTGGACCCTGAGATGGCTTAGAGATAGAAGTAGAAAAAATAAATAACTTAGCTGAAACTGGCACAGTACAGATTATAATTATTACCATGCTGCTATTTCTTATTTTAGTCTCCATAGCCACAATGGCTTTTTATGTCTTTTTTTTTTTTTTAATGGTTTTTTGAGACAGGGTTTCTCTGTGTAGCCCTGGCTGTCCTGGAACTCACTCTGTAGACCAGGCTGGCCTCGAACTCAGAAATCCACCTGCCTTTGCCTCCCGAGTGCTGGGATTAAAGGCGTGCGCCACCACTGCCTGGCTGGCTTTTTATGTCTTATCAAAGAAAAGGGCTTTCTAGATACAAGAAAGGGAGAAAAGTGAAAAATAGAGAGAAACTTTAGGAGAAAAGTTAGAAAAACTTATAAATAAGAATCAGAAAGATACCCAGAGACAAAAGCATTAAAAGCTGAGCCTACTGCACCACCATAATTAAAATAAAGAAAGCCAGCCAAATTGGATTGTTAGAAAACCAACCTGGCTGGGCAAGGGTGGCACACGCCTTTAATCCCAGCACTCGGGAGGCAGAGGCAGGCGGATTTCTGAGTTCGAGGCCAGCCTGGTCTACAGAGTGTGTTGGGAGCCGCCTGAGCACCCACATCCGCCATTACAAGATGGCGCCTACATCCGGCCGAGGACAAGTTGTAAACAGGCTAGTGCGCATGCACCTGGTAATTTTCCACTTCAGAGTCTCAGCCTCTCTCGTGGCGGCATCTGGCCTGGTGTGCGGGAGCCAATGGGGAAGCTCCATGTCCCAGGCAAGCGCTGTGACCCATATAAAGGGCGGGTGTTCTATTGTTCTGGGTCTCCACTCGTGGCAAGCTTATGCTCTCCCTCTCAAGATGCATTAATTACTGCAGAAGGATCCTATGTGTGCCGCGTCGTTCTTGCTGGCGAGACCGTAGCGCGGGACATCTGGTGCCGAAACCCGGGAAACTTTGTCATCATCAAGCACCTTTGGAGACCCCCTGGAAACAGGGAGGATTCAGAACTGCAGGGAGGTAGGTTCGGATAGGCATGTTGACCCAGGATCTTGATTTGGGGTTGCCCCCTTTTTGGTCTAACGCTGTTGAAGTTTTGCTAATTGTGTTAAGTGCCCTCATTTTGGTTTTACTGTCTTTGTATTGCGGCGAACAAGGTAGGGCCTGTGTAGATGCTGTAAGGGAGGGGCAAATCACCCCTGATAGGGTCCAGGACACCATGTCAGAAACCGGACGGAGTGAGAGGAGGGGTACCCAAAATCTTAGCAAGGGAAACGGACCTCCTGGTGAGTCGAAAGACGAGGGAGAGATTAAAGATAAAATAGGAAACTGTCCCCCTGACAGGAATGTGGGCAGAAAAACAATTCTCATACCCAAGAAAAAAGCAAAAAGAAAGGGGGAGAGCCTCTACCCAGTTCAAGACCTTGAGGCTCTTCCATTGGAAACTTCAGACACTGACCCCCTTAGCTCTAGTGAGGAGTCAGAGCTAGAAGAGGAAGCGGCGTGGTATGAGGAAGATTGGCCGCCTTGTAATGGGCAGATGAAGCGGCCGCCGCCTTTGGCCCCTACGCGGACCATGCCTTCCGCCCCTCCCCCTTATGAGATGTGTCCCAACTCCTTTTCTTTTCTCTCTGACAAGGTTAAGAGAAAGGTACAAGCCGCTTTTCCAGTTTTCGAGGCAGATGGTGGAGTACGAGTTCATGCCCCTGTAGAGTACAGCCAAATTAAAGACCTGGCTGAAGCGGTCCGAAAGTATGGGGTAAATGCTAATTTTACTATAGTAATGTTAGAGAGATTTGCCGGGGCGTCCATGACTCCCGCCGATTGGCAGATGCTGGCCAAGGCTGCGCTCCCTACAATGGGCCAATATATGGAGTGGAAGGCTTTATGGCATGAAGCTGCACAAGCTCAAGCCAGAGCCAATGCTACGGCACTGACCCCTGGACAGAGAGATTGGACCTTTGATATGTTAACTGGCCAAGGTCCTTTTGCGGTAGATCAGACCGTATTCAGGCAGAAAAGAGACTTTGGTATCTCTGCCATTATCATAGGTGTGGTGGCAGCGGCTGCAGTTACAGGGGCTGTCACTGCTTTGGCCCTTGCGCTCTCTGGAACGATGCAGACTGCCAATACCATTAATGAGTTGTCTGCAGCTGCCACCTTAGCTCTAGACAGACAGGTATCCGCCAATACTCAAGTCCAGAGGGACCTAATGCTGGTTAACCAGCACATTGATCTTATTCAAGAACAACTGGATGTCCTTTGACAGCTAGCCCAATTGGGCTGTGAACAAAAGTCGCCAGGACTCTGTGTTACTTCCATACAATATGATAGATTTACAAAAGCAGCTAACCTGTCTAAAAGTCTTTCACAGTATATGTTACAGAATTGGACCCTTAAATTTGATGACACCCTGCGGGAATTGCCGACAGCAATTATTCAGATCAACTCCACCCGTCTTGACCTGTCCTTGACCCGAGGGTCTCTCTTCATGGATTTCCTCGGCAATTTCTTATTTCAAGGAATGGGTGGGGGTGGGATTGTTTGGAGCAGTGCTTTGCTGTGGGTTGGTGTTCCTCCTATGGCTCATCTGCAAACTCAGGGCCCAGACTAAAAGAGACAAGGTGGTTTGTTGCCTTAGAACAAAGAGCCCCGGCCGGTGTTTGGCTAATAGCGGTAGGTCGCCAGCCAGCCAGTTCTTGCACACCCGCGAGTCTAGTCTCATTGCACTGGGTAGAATGTTTGGTCTGAGCAGCTCTTGAGGGATGTCGAGCAAAGCATCGCACAAGGCGGCCATCGTTGTGGGCCACCTTGGGAGATATGTCATCTGCATGAGGGTTGAGTGCCCTAGTTTCCCTCCCTCTAAAAAACGGCACTGGGCGGGTCAGGAAAACCTCGGGCGCGCATGAGCTTAGGGGTCTTCTCCTGTACAAGGCCCAAGCTTTTGGTCAGGGGATTTGACCTCTGTCTCCACCCTCTTAAGAGTGTCCTACTTTGCTTACAGAAATAAAAAGGGGGAGATGTTGGGAGCCGCCTGAGCACCCACATTCGCCATTACAAGATGGCGCCTACATCCGGCCGAGGACAAGTTGTAAACAGGCTAGTGCGCATGCACCTGGTAATTTTCCACCTCAGAATCTCAGCCTCTCTCGTGGCGGCATCTGGCCTGGTGTGCGGGAGCCAA
>JADRCH010000209.1:362462-386891 GCA_019843965.1 Rhynchomys soricoides | reverse complement strand
GTCTCCACTCGTGGCAAGCTTATGCTCTCCCTCTCAAGATGCATTAAAGCTTTACTGCAGAAGGATCCTATGTGTGCCGCGTCGTTCTTGCTGGCGAGACCGTAGCGCGGGACAAGAGTGAGTTCCAGGACAGCCAGGGCTACACAGAGAAACCCTGTCTTGAAAAAAAAAAAAAAAAGAAGAAAAGAAAACCAACCTTAGCTTATCTGGTGTAACAAGAGCCAGCAGATGCTGGACACACCCAAGGTTATGAAGTAATTGGGAACACCCCGTAGATGTGTTAAATTTGATAAAATCCAGAACAGGATAATAACACACACACACACACCCCAACGAACAGCCTAGGGATAACCACAAAAATGGGGAACTATGTCAGAATAGTCCATCTGTGCTGGGCAGCCCTATTTCATCACATGGTTAAATGTTCATGACACAGGAATGTAGACCACTGATCACCTGTGACCCCCCTCCCCAGCACCCATCAATGAAATTTTAGCCTACCTAATCCTACAGAGTTTCCCTGGTTCCGTATAAGAAGGCCTGTGTGACTTTGTCTGGGGTCATCATTTTAGAGAATGGGTGACCCCCGAATGCTGGTCGTTTCTGCAGAATAAGCACTCTTTGTTTTTGCATTCTATCTGAGTCTGGGGTCTTCCTTCAGTGATTCACAGATCCTTACAACTGGAACCTTTAGAAGTTTCTGGGTGCTGGGAGCCAAACAAGGCCATCTTTTGTACCTCTAAACCTTCTATTATAGAAACTTCTAGACATGTAGCGTGAAGAGAGACCAAGTACAATGAACCTGCATACATTTGTAATAGCTCCCCCCAGGACCCCCTGTGCATATGGCCTGGAGATGTCAGTTCTGTCGTCTCATCTCTCTGGACTTATGAAGTGTCTCCACTGTCCCTTCCACTTTCTTCCAATGTAAAGATTTCTGCTTCTGCACTCAGCCCTAGTATAATGTCTGGTCCAGAGAAGAAGCATCAGAAATATGCCCATCCATTTGCCAGGAAACAATGAGGACCTTCTCTGGAAAAACGATGTCCCTGCTTGCAGATAAAAACCAAGTAGACATACGTGATTTCTAAGTACCTCTGAAGGAAATTAAGTATGCAGGATGAAGAGCGTGAATGACCAGAGTTTCCAGATAGTCAGGGAGAGCCGCTCTGAATAGAACATTGGAAGACTGGCATGGTGTGGCACAGGCCTTTCATCCCAGCACTCAGGAGGCAAACACATGTGAATCTCTAAGTTTGAGGCTAGGTAGGGCTTTATAGAAAGACTCTGTCTCAAACAAACAAACAAACAAACGGAAAAGACAGTGCCTAGAGCTAAGCTACGAGTGTGACGCGCTCTATCTAGAGGGAGGGCTGAGCCCTGCAAAGGCTCCTGTGTGTGCACAGGGAAGGAAGAGTGCACCTGTGCAGATGGGATAAAGCAAGGGCTTTGGGGTATAGATTAGAAGTGGAGCATCTCCCTAGCACGGACGAGGCTCTGACTTCAATTTCCAGGACTCTGTCTCCAAAAGGGGCAAGGTGCAGGGGTCAGGAGGCAAGGTGCAGGGGTCAGGAGTTGAGGCAGGAGGCAGGAGGCAGGAGGCAGGGACTGCAGATGCATTTTGTACTGAACAGGATAAGCAGTGGGTTAAACAAATTCATGGTATATCAAGCAAAGACAAAGGAGGGAGGCCAATAAATGGAGGTGTGGACTTGGGGAGGAGGTAAGGACAGGGGACTCGGTCCCACTGTGGGTGGCATCAAGATTTTCCGAGGATTGGCTATAGGATGTAAGAAGAGAGTTTTCGTTTTTATTTTATTGTTTTGAGGTAGGATCTCCCACTCTAGCCCAGGATGGTCTTACATTTGCAGTAAGTCTCCTGCCTCAGACTCTAAAGTGCTATGGGCATAAGACACCACTTGGTGAGAGAATTTGGAGATTAAAAACTTGGAAGAGTAGAACTGTCTTCCTGAGACATTGGGCAGGCTTAAAGAGGAGCCAATTTGCAATGGGTAATGAAGAACTTCTGCCTTGGGCTGGAGAGATGGCTCAGCAGTTAAGAGCACTGACTGCTCTTCCGGAAGTCCTGAGTTCAAATCCCAGCAACCACATGGTGGCTCACAACCATCTGTAATGAGATCTCTGATGCCCTCTTCTGGGGTGTCTGAAGACAGCTACAGTGTACTTACATGTAATAAATCAATCAATCTTTTTTTTCCTTTTTTTTTAAAAAAAAACGAACTTCTGCCTTGGGGGCTGGAGAGGTGGCTCAGTGGTTAAAAGCACTACAGAGGCCCAGGCTCAATTCCCAGCACCCATATGAGAGTTTACACGTGACAGTTTACTCCAGTTCCAGGGGATCTGACACCCTCCTCTGGCCTCTAGGCAACAGGTATAGACATGATAGACAGACAGACACAATACAGACAGGCAAAACACATACACATAAAAATAAACATAGCTTTTTAGAAAAAAAGAATTTCTGCCTTAACATTGGTAACTTGAAATTAATGTCTGGAAGTCATTCAAGTCAAGGAGCTGGGGCAGGAGAGTGACTCTGAGTTAGAAGTTAGCTAGCCTTAGAAAGTTGAAGCTGGGCGCAGAGTCAATGCAATGGATGGTATCTGAGGCTTTGCCAGAGGATGGCGTCAGCCAGAGAGAACAGAGAACAGATTAGTGAGCTGAGGACTACACTCTGGCTGCTCAAATGTTCAGAGGCTGTGGGGATGAGTCAATAAAGGGAACAGAAAGGGGCACATGGCCAGCAAGATGGATGAGAACCAAGAAAAATCAATGCCTCAGAAGCAGGAAAGACGATTTTAAAGTACAGATGATTGACTGCTTGACATGAACAGCCTTGGCTCTAGAAGGAGAGAGGTTCCCAACCTGTGGGTCACGACCCACTCAGCAACCTTCTGTCTCTAAAAATATGTACGTTACGATTCTTATCAGTAGTGAATCTACAGTTATGAAGTAGCTACAAACATTTTTTTATGGTTGGGGGTCACCACAACACAAGGAAGTGTATTAAAGAGTTACAGCATATTAGGGAGGTTGAGAACCACTCTTCCAGGGGTTCAGCAGTTCTGCTTCCAGTCCTCAACAGAAGTGCATGCCAATGCTCTAACCACTGTGCACTCTGTTGTTTCTAGGGGGAATGTGGGTGGGTGAGTGGGTGGAGGCATCAAGTTTTTGCAACCTACTTTTAATAAGGTTCAACCTCCCCTCTAGCCCACCACCCAGCAGAGGCAGTGGAAGAGAAAAGCTATTAGGATGTGGGGGAAGTGGACCTGTTAGCAACAGTTCTTTGGGGGCGAGCTCCACCTTCTTGGGCAGCAGGTCAGTCCTGTAGCAAACACCAAATGTAACTCAGCAGCTGCAGACCAGTCCTCTAGGCAGGCAGACACCAGGCACAAACCAGCAACTGTAGTTCAATCCTGGAGAAACCTCCAGGCTCGCCAACCCGTGAGGCAAGGTCGCTGAAGCACAAGCTGCGGCAGGAGCCTCTTGAGCAGTTCTTGAGTTTCTCTCAATGTTGAAGTTATCACAAGTTGAGCTCAACAACCAACACTGTGTAAGGCGAACCAATACATGTATGTCCTTAATGAAGAATAGTGAGGCAGAGCAAACCAAACCAATGCTCAGTGCTCGTCTCCCACTGTCTGTGGGGTCCTGTGTATACCCCTTCATCAAGGGTCCTTTCCCATGTCTGCTGTATCCAAACATCCTCTCACCTGCGTCTGCTTCAGGAAAAGAGTCTTTTCTGTGTTTACTTTAGCGAGACATCCTTTCACCTGCGTGCCCCAGCAAAACATCATTTGGCATAACTAACTTTCCAAAGAACTAGACGTTTCCACTTAAGGTGGGAGTGTGGGTGTATGCCAGGTGGCTCATTTGTAACTCCTTTTTACTACCATCACATATGAGAAAATGTACATATATTCTTGGTGTGTGTGTGGTTTCTGCACTACCACCAGCACTTAGAATGAAGCATCACAGGAAGAAACAGGAAGCAGAGAGTGAACTGATCTGGTCCCCAGCTCCACACTCCACACCTTCACTTCTCAGTCTTGTGGATGAAAATTCTAAAGGATGCTAAGGCAGGTCAGCACAGACACACTCAAGTCCAGCGATGTCACTTCTCAGTATGAGTTATGGGTTTTGTTGTTGTTGTTTTTCTCTGTGTAGCCCTAGCTGTCCTGGAACTCATTTGGTAGACCAGGCTGGCCTCGAACTCAGAGATCTGCCTGCCTCTGCCTCCTACTGCTGGGATTAAAGGTGTGTGCCACCATCTAAAACCCAGCTACAGTGTGAGGGTTTTAGGTCATGGATCCATCACCAGCTTTCCTCTGGTCATTTAAAAAAGAATTGTCTCTATTTCTTGAAATTATAATTACATCTTTCCCCCTTTCTTTTCCTCTTTCCAATTCTTCTCATGCACCTCCTTGCTCCCTCACACATTCATGGTCTCTTTTTCTACTTTCTAATTGCTATAAACACACATGTGCACACACACTATTTATTCCTAAGTACATAAATATATAAATAGCATGTTGTTCAGAGCTCGTTTTGGCAGCCATGTTGGCGAGACTTCATGGGGTCTGATTACTTTTGAAGTCTATTCTCATAGAGCTCTAAGGGAGGTGAACATTTTCCTCCAGACCAGACTGTTGCTTCCCCCCAGGGATCCTGTCACTTCTACATCACCAAGGTACCTGTCCTTGTTGGTCACGTTGAGTCTCCTCTCATGGCCACCTTTGCCTTCTAAGAGGAGACATCATGGTCCTGATTCAGCTATTCCTTTTTTAGAATAGAATGGGAGTTCTAGTCAATGGTTTTCTTTAAAAATATTAATTATGTGTATGTCTGTGTATAGGTATGTGCAAATGAATGTAAAGGCCAGAGGAGGGCATCAGAACCTTCTTGGGAGCTGAAGTTACAGGCAGTTTTGGGTCACTCAACATGGGCACCAGAACTCGGACTCAGAGCTTGAGCTCTCTCTCCACCTCCCAAAAGTTTTCCTTTGCTTCCCAGCAGGGGGTCAGCCCACAGGCCTCTAGCTTCCTGTTTACTTGGTGAGACTGAGGGACATACAGTTGTCATTCCCCTTTTTTCACAGGATGGCCTAGTGCAGTTTTGACCCCCAAGCTGGAGATGACCACTGAAGGGGAGCACCAGTCCTGTGAACAGTCCCTCACAGTGGGGAGTGAAGGACAGAGCCTCAGCTGAGGGGCCAGCGACCACTTACCATCTGCTGTGCAAAATCCTGCCCCAGCTGCTCATGGTCTTTGTAAGGGGTAGAAGGTTGACTAGGATTGTGACCCCAGCGATGGAGCTTCCATGAGCCACCACCCATGCTGGGCTGGGGTTCAGATGAAGCAGGTACCTGAGTCACTGTGCTCCTGGAAGTCACCCCAATACACTCATTTGTTTACCAAGCTGGACTTGGTCTATTAGTGAATTAGGTAGTTCTGTATATTGATCTAAGAAAACAATGGATGGCCTCTAGGTGTCTTTGCTCTCTCCACAGGGAAGCAAGGTGCTTTCATGGGCTCGGACAAGAGCTGGGCTCAGCTGGCTGGAGACTCTGGCTTCTCTACATCACCCACTGGGTACTTGCTCCTAATTTCCTCGGGGGCAGGGTTGGGCAAGGCTTCTGATTCATGTGGAAACTAGGCCTGGTGTGGACTTGGATGAGAGGAAGATAAACTAGTTCAGGTTTTATGAATATTTCCCCAGAGAATCCCATTTCTCAGGTGCTCTTTTCTATACCCGAGTGAGATAGTTACAGGCTCCAAATTCTGGCAATGTGCAAGTGCCAAGCAAAGGGAAGCCTTGGCACTGTACAGACAGCTGGCCATCAACACCAGGTGAAAAGCCTCGGTGCTACAAAAGCAAGGTTAGCTGGTCACCTGAGGGTCCCAGGCTCCTACCCCCCCCCTCCCCCCAGTCTGGCTGGAGATGGAACCGGAGAAAGTCAGGCAACTAGGTAACGTCTGCCTGAGGCACACTGCCATCCTCAGAATCCCAACCCAGCACCTTGGTCCTTCAATCACATTGGAGTAACTGGGGCGGATGGTAGTGGAGGTTGTGGGGTAGAGTCCAACTTGTCTGGGGTTGGACTGATAGCCTACATCCAGAAATACATGGCTGCAACCATGGGCAAGATGCCTCTACACCTATCCAGACAGACGACTCCTAGTCCTCTCAGGTCATGAGGCCCATCGGATAGAAAACTTCTAGGCGCCAGGCAGTGGGGGTGCACACCTTTAATCCCAGCACTCGGGAGGCAGAGGCAGGTGGATTTCTGAGTTCGAGGCCAGCCTGGTCTACAGAGTGAGTTCCAGGACAGCCAGGGCTGCACAGAGAAACCCTGTCTCGCAAAACTAAAAGGAGAAAAAAGAAAAAAAAAAAAAAAAAAAAGAAAACTTCTAGGCAACTGCACCTCTGAGTTATCTGCTCCATGACCCTGGCAGGCTTTCTTAAAGTGTCTCTCTTGAAGCAGTTCTGAAACTGCCGAGGCGCCCCCCCCCCCCAGCTCTACGGCAGTGGGGAGGAGGAGCTATCTGGCTGATAGCTGGAGTCAGGTGGGTCAGGCCTCACTGATGATAGGCTCAGCTTTACTTTACCTGTTTCTCCAAGACCCAAGCAAGCCTTGGACAGGATATCCCAGTAACACAGTGCCTGACACAAACACAAAACAAAACCAGAAGGGTAGGAAATGAGTTGGTACTGAGACATTTATTATATCATAAAAAGTCCACTGTCACCATTTTCCATATATACATGCTCTTGTGGGCAGACCCCCCCATTGAGTCCTACCTGTCCACCCTTCATGGTGCCAAGCAACTCCAAACTGACCAACTATTTAATGAAGGAAGAAGAATTGGAGGAGGTGGCCCAGGACTGATGGGACTGGACAGAGAGAGGAACAAAGTGCAGAGTGGCTGGGCTTGGCTCCTAATGACCAACCTGGCAGGGGGCACATGGCAGGCACTGCAGGGTTGGCACAGCAGGGTTGGCTCTATGCCTCCCCGCCCGGGGCTACCAGGCTGGAGGCAGAGGCTACAGGGTCTTCCTACTTCCACTCTCAGCTTGGAAGCTCAGGAATGAACGGCAGAGGAAGAGTCTCGTAGCCTGGAGTGGATCCCAGCAGGGACTACAAAAGTTATCATTTCTCCCATCAAGTGGTAGCAACAGCAGCTTGCATTAGGCCTGAAGATTTCTGTGGCTCCTGAGACTGGAAGCAGGGCCTTGAATGCCTGATAGGAAGGAATGGTCCTGATCTCTGAGGGACCTGCTTTAGTTGACCTCAGAGGTGGGGATGGGGTCTGTAGGGCGGGCTGTGGCTAAGAGAGGCACTGGAGAGGTGGCCTCAATGAGTGCAGGGTTGAGGATGATAGGCAGAGTCATGGGTGGTACCCCCACTTGCAGTGGGGAGGTCAAGGGCTGTAGGATTAGTGGGGGCTGGGCCAGTGGGGGAGGTCCCTCTGGGGCAGGACTCAGTTTGCTGGAGCTAGAGGCCATTGGTGACCCGGGGGAGCTGCTGCTGGGCGCTCGGGTGCTCTCGAGCTTCTCTGAGTCTGTAAAGAGAGCAATGGTGCTTGCAGTCAGATTTCTGGTTGGCATGAGACACCTCTCAAGCTTTTTAGTGGACTTACCAAATCTATGTTCCTCCCTATTCCTCTCCCAGACTATAATGTTGGAAGCTTCCTCTTAAAATTCATGTCATGTAGAAAAATAATTAAAACATAAATAAAAAAATAAAGCTTAAGTTTTTATTTTGCCTCTAACTACAAACTCTATTTATAGAATTGGTTACCAATGATAATGGTATAAGACACATTCATCTGTCGGTGTAAAGACAAACTCACTTTGTACTTAGCTCCCGTGTCTCCTTTTACCTCCTCCACAGTCCTCCTTAATCAGGTTATATTTTTGGTCTGGATGCTCCCTGCACCCCAGATAGGCAGCCTTTGTATATTCACTATAGGCCCTGACTCAGCCCTCTCCCCAAGCCAGAAAGCCTTAAGCAGCTGTCTCATCATGGTGTATTTGGTCCTGCTATTTCCCACAGGAAGAGCAGGCAAATAGAATCCTCACTGTGACTTCTTCCTACTCTCCCAGCTCCCTCTTGGCAGTAATTCTAAACTATACTGGGCATTGCTTAGGCTTTTTCCAGATGGCCAGCTCTGAGGAACTCACCACAAGCTCCCACTTCTGAGGGTATCTCTGGGGGAGGTGGAAGGCCAGGCATCCTGGGGTCACCAGCAGCAGGAGTCAGGTGAGCAGAGGCCAGAGGTTTTTGACTATGAGGCTCCGTGGGCATGGGGTCTGAGGCAGAGAATCCAGATGGCAACTCTCAGGGTTTCTTTCCTGCAGGACCCTGGCTACCCACCAAGCTTCATTTTTTTCCCCTCTCTGAGACAGAATCTCAGAGTAGTCAAGGCTAGCCTCCCATTCACAGTATACCCAGAGATAGTCTGTATTGTCCTACATTCACCTCTGGAAAGAAAACACTGGGGACTACAGACATGTACCACCAGGACGAGTGGGAAATCATCACTCTGTCGACCCACCAGGGAACAGAGAAAATTGAAATTTGAGGATTCCTTTTAAGATTAGACCAGGCCCCTACCCTGGATGACAGTCTGCTTGAAGAGCTCATCCCGTAAGTGTGGCAGGAAGCAATCAATGCGTTCCCAGGTAATCTCCCAGAGAGCAGAGGGGCCACCTCCTCTTGCATCTGCACTGTGGAAAATCTCTGCTGTGTCCATCACCAGGAGCATGTTCTTCAGAGACTCGGGGATAGCTTCTGACTACAAGCAGTAAGAGGACCAGGAGAGGAGCAGAGTCAAGACAGAGGCAGCCACCAAGGGCAAACAGCAAGTTTTCCCGGAGTGTGGAAGAGGAAGTGGTCAATGGGAACTGGGTGAAGGTAGAACATACCAGCAAATCACTGGAACCAGCGTGCATGTATTTGTCCATGAAGTCCAGGATAGTGAGCCACAGGGCAGCAAAGGTGGACAGTGACAGCAGTGGAGACAGGTGCTGCAGGAAGACCTAGAACCCAGCAGCCAGCCTCTTTTAGCCAAGGGTAGTGGAGGAACCTTCTGTAGCTGTCTCTGAAGCTGAGAGAAGCTGGCCCCATCTTGCAAGTATTCAATCATAGGTCACTCTGAAGTCCAGAACTCTCCTGAATCCCTGGGCTGTCTCTACAGCTGGGGGTTCTGACCACTTACATTTCATCTTTGGGCCCCATGGGAAGACCTGGCTTCTCTGTGGGTAAAAGGCAGGGATGGGGCGAGTAGCTGGAGGCAGTGTGGTGAGCAGTACCTTTGAGAGCAGTGTGGAAGCCCGCATCCGGGTCTCCTCCATCCCGCCCACATCTGCAGGGCTGATATTTTCTAAAAGCTTGGTCAGTAGAGGAAACAGCACCTGGTAGGTAAATATCCAGTGTCACATTGGTCCAGTCAGATGGGCCTGGGCAGATGGGCACAGGACAGCAGAGATCTGATACAGTGGATGGCAGGAGCTCTTTAGGTTTTCTGACTCTTTCTGCCTTGTGATCGAAACTTTCTCTTAAGAGCAGTAAGAAGTCCTACCTTGTTAAAACAGGACTCCCATTCAAGGGCATCTAGCTTTTGTAGGTCATGTACCAGAAGGGCTCGCTGCAGATATGTCAGGGCCTGCATCCGCACCTGGCGCCGGGCGTCACAGCATAAGCAGGCGATCCCTGAGAATGAGGGCAGGATTAGGATCTTCCTTCCAGGCATTTGGTCTAGTGTTCCTCAAGCTTCAGTGTCACCTGTCAGACCCTGCATACTTCCCCAGGTTTATTTACCTTGTAATAAAGGGCACCAGCAGTGGGCCCAGAGGGTGCGGGAGTCAGCTTCAATCTTCTGGCCACCTGTCTCCAGGTGGCGTTGCTCCTCTGCCCATGAACTGTAGATAGAGGCTGCCCGTGTATGCAGGGTGTGCATCAGGTCTAGCAACTGGGATCAGAAAGTGTGCAGGATGTGAATAGGGTTGTTCAGTCCTTTTCCCCCTCCCCTGATATCCCTGCCTGAGTCTTTAAGGGCCCTCAGCACGAGCTGTGCTGAACCCTCCCCCCCAACTCCTCCCTTCAACTGGAGCTCACTGCTCTGTCCTAGCACTTTCTCAAAGACATCAAGAGTTACTTATAGGAGAGAACACTTTAAAGACATGCGCACTGAGACCTAATACCCCGAGATTGCAGTGAGAAAAGCACTTTCTTTCTTTTTTTTAAATTTAAATTTCTTATCTTTTTTATGTGTATGGGTGTTTTGTTTGCACATCATGAGCATGCTGTGCCTGTGGAGGGCAGAAGAGGGCACTGGACCCCCCTGGGACTGGGGGGGACACTGTGAGCTGCCATGTAGGTACTGGGAATAGAATCCAGGTCCTCTGGGAAAGTAAACCAGTGCTCTTAAACTACTGAGCCAGCTCTGGCTCTGATAAAGACACTTTGGATCCTATCTCACACCTGCTGATACAGGTGTTTGTTAATCTCATTAGAACTAAAACCAAAATAGTTATTTTGTTTTTGTGTATGTGCCACATGTGTGTGTGGGACAATGTATAGGAATTGGTTTTATCCTTCCACTGTGGGTTCCTGTGTTGACTTCAGGTCACCAGGCTTGGCACAAGCACCTTTACCCAGGAGTCATCTTCTGGGTCACGGCAGCTGCCTTGTTAATCTCATTTTTACAACAAAGCAATCAGGGCTAGTGAGATGCTTAGCAGGTAAGCACTTGCCATGCAAGCCTGGCAGCCCAAATTCAGTCCTGGAACTGGGACCTAGGTAGGCGAGAACAGACTCACACAGCCGTCCGTCCGTCCGTTCTCTGACCTTCATACTTCATGTGCATGTGACTGTGTGCATGCCCACATACAAAGATAAATAAAATTAAAACACAGAGCAAAGGCTTCCATGGGCAACAGTATCTGGCCAGATTTAACACATTTTTTTTTTCTCAATTTTCTGCTTTAAAAAAATAGTTATATATTTTTCAAGACAGGGCTTCTCTGTGTAGCCCTGGCTGTCCTGGAACTCGCTCTATAGACTAGGCTGGCCTCGAACTCAGGGATCCACCTGCCTCGGTCTCCTTAGTATATTCTATTTTTAAAAAGACTTAATTATTTTTATTTTATACTGTATGAGTATTTTACCTGCACGTATGTCTGTGCACCATGTACATGAGTGCCTACAGAGGTCAGAAGAAGGTATCAGAGCCCCTGAACCTGGAGTTACCGAAGTTGTTAGCTGCCACGTGGGTGATGGGAATAGAACCTAGGTCCTCTGGAAAGCAGTCAGTGCTCTTAACTACAGAGACATCTGTCCACCCCCCCAGATTAACTTATTCTTAGAAATGTATGTGTGTGTGTGTGCACCCATGTGACTACAGGTATACCATGCATATACAGGTGCCTGCAGAGGTCCGAGGGCGTTAGAGTCCCTGGAACTGGAGTTATAAGCAGCTATCGCCACCTGATATGGTTGCTAGGAAACTGAAGCTGGGTCATATGCCCCCTGCAAGAGTAGTAAACACTCCTAACTGCTGTGCTGGCTCCCCTGCCCTTTCACCATCTTTCTAAGGCTATTCTGAAAGGCAACTGTTTTCCATTTATCTAGTCAGATAAAGTCAGCCTAACAGACACTTAAATAACCATGGAAGGATAAACAAAACGCTAGAGATGTAGCTGCCTCTTGTAAGGGGAACTCAGTGGCTGGATATAGGAATGAATGGAAACTCAATTGTATCAGTCTATCCTTTTATAGCTTCTGAATATTGTATCATGCACATATATTACAGATAAAATAAACGAAGAAGTCACACACACACACACACACACACACACACACACGGAATTGAACTCAGTGTCTTGCACATACTAGGCAAGAACTCTACCACTGAGATAAATCCTAAGCCCAATAAATTAATTTAATACCAGGCATGATGGTACTCGGGAGGCAGAGGCAAGTAGATCTCTCTGAGTTTGAGGCCAGCCTGGTCTATGCAGGGAGTTCCAGGTGAATTAGAGCCATATAGTGAGAGACCCTGTCTCCAAACAAATGCACTGTAAGCAAAGCCTTAGAGCTGGTTTCAGATGAGGGAACCCTGTGGAGGTGGTGGTTGAGAGGATGGGCAGTACACAATGGATATTTCTTCTGAGTTCTGACTTTCCCTGGTCCTACCCAAGTTCTGAGTCTCAGGTACAGGAGAAGAAGTAAAGGGTGCCATACTTACGTCCTGACTGACCTGTAAAGACACCGTATGGTAGCTGGCAGGCACGCCTTCATCCTCCTCTTCATCACTGTGCCCACCCCGAGTGGCATGCTGGTTGGATGCCCGGGGCCGCCGAAGCATCGAGCCCTCCTTGGGTTTTTTCTTAAAGCGGTTCCCTTTGCTGTCATATTTATGACCCTTGCCACGTTTATCCTGGGACTTGCACCCTGAGCAGAGCCAGACTAAAGTCACATTCCCACAGCTTTAAGGCAAAGACACCCAGCCTTTCTCCCCTCTCCACTTGACCCACTCCCCAACTGTCCCTTCAATAGGTAACTTACCACCATTCAGACTGGCTTCTACAAAGATACGGAGAGTCTTGACACAGAGTTCAAAGTTGTCAGGGGTGATGTGAGCAGCATCACGGACAATGAAGGACAGTGACTCCACACACTTAAGCAGAGATTTAGTGTCGTGTGGTCCCAGGTCCAGGCCCACTGTAAGGCTGTACTGATTGACCAGGGCTGAAGGGCCTGGCCTGCTGAGCACTGCTCCTGGTTTGGAGTTATCAATGTCATCCTTTCCCACCTATAAAATACACATGATAAAAGCTGAGGCCCCATTCTAAGCCAGACATCCTCTCTGAGAACTAAGAACCTTTTTTTTTTTTTTTTGTAAGCCCAGGATGGTAGAGACTCACCACTAACCAACCACTGTTGACCATGTCAGCATCTGTGGCTGATCGATGTATCTTGCCAGGCCTGCCATGGTCAGTGTAGACTTCTGAGTCGGAAGTGTATCCTCGGTCCAGGCTGACATCATTTTGATGGTAGGATGGGAGCTCACTGTCTGACTGTGCTCCTAAGCCAGGCAGGGAAAAGGCAGAGTAAGAGCTGAGATGAGACATGGAACAGGACAATAGACTCAGAAGAAAGGTGCTGAGGCCTAGTGTCTTCTCTCATGTCTGGCTTACTTTGGCCCAGTCACCAAAAGGTTGAGGCCCGGACGATGTCTTTCCTGACCAAATAAGGCAAGAAGCTAATTTAGGCTTCTGATAGCAACTAGTAGCAGCTGTTAGGGAAAGGTGGTGACATAAGGACATATGGTTCTGTAACATGGTCTTCGTGACAGTAGAAACTTGGCTTGATAGCCCTCTTGCACTGCCTACTTGCTTTTATGCTACCTAGCCTGTGGGGTAGCCAATAGGCACAGGAAGATCTAGAAACAGATGGCAGAAACCAGGTGTGTTTAATTTGCAAATGGTAATAAGTTGTGTTTTGTTTTCCCATAGCAGCTGCTGGGTCCTAACAGCTTATTTCCCCGGGAAAGGGCATACCAGCATCAGGAGCATCAGTCCTGGTTGTGGCTTGTAGAGCATCTGGAGGCTTCACGCCTGAGCCAATGCACTCCAACAACGTGAAGAGGGTGGCCCAGTCATCCCCCGAGTGGATATTGGCAGCATTGGTCTTGAGGAGTTCATGCAGCCCATATGCAACCTGGTGGCTGACTCTGGACAGCACGCTGGGCTTCATCAGTAACAAGATGCGCAGAGAGAGCAGGACCTGGGTAGGGATGGGAGTAGGAAGTGGGATGGGCATAGATACAGTTTCCTCACTAATCATCTCGGTTAGCCATTTAGACTAGGGAGGAGACTTTGCCTCGGACTCAGCTGTTCCTGGTCTGGCCTTGGCTTCTGTCGTTTTGGAGTATTGGGAATTGAACCCAGGGCCTTGTGTGTGTTAGTAAGCACTCCACAGCTAACTTCCTCCTTGGCTATGTTTCACTTTCTTTATATTGGTATAGTTATGACAAGGCATAGAGGTTCCTTATGTACTTTGCCCAGTTTCTCCCGAGGCAATGTGATGCAGAACTAAGTATAACACAGCAATAAAGACAAACTTCACTACAGCCCACTGGTTTTCACAGACGCTTCCTAATTCTACATGAATTCATGTGTATTTGTGTGTATTGAGTTGGACACAGCTTTATCACCTGTGTGTGGCTGTCCATCTATGAGTTCTTACACCCTGGGATCCATGCTGTCACTTGATAGTCACTTTTCCAATCCTGTTCTCCTGTCCCATTCCTAACCCTTAGCAATTTCTCCTCAACTTCTAAAATTCTGTGACTCCCAAAATGTTATCTAGATGGAATTACCATAGCTGGAGATCTACCCATGTCTTTACACATCGGGTCTGTTGCTTTATGTGGCTAAGAGCATTCCGGTGTGTACAATAGTTTATTCTCTTATTGGAAGTGCTAACTCCAGCGTTTGGCTTTGATGAGCACAGCTTCAATGAATATTTATATACACATTTGAAAGCTAAAATAAGCCTTACTTTTTTCTGGGAAAAACGCCCAAAAGTGTATTTGCTGGGTTGTATGGTATGTGAATATTCAGTTTTTTAATGAAGTGCCAATAGAGTAGCTGTGTTTTTTATTCCTACCAGAAATATATGAATAATCTAGTTTCTTTGTATCCTTGCCAGCATTTGGTATTATCACTTTTAATTTTAGCTATTCTGGTAAGTGTGTTATTTTTTCATTTTCCCAATGGCTAATGCTACCACATGTGCTTATTGACCATTTGGATATTATCTGTGAAATATGTTTCTATCTTTTACCTGTTTTGCATTTTGATACTAGATTTTTCTCAAATATATGACTTGCAAACATTTTCTATTGCTCTATCATTTTATGTTTCTCAAATAAGCTTTTATACATTGAATGTTTTGAGCATTAAAAAATCTAATTTATTAATCCTTCCTCTTATGAATGGTGCTTTTAATATCAAGCTAAAAAAAGTATTGGGCTGGGCAGTGGTGGTGCATGTCTTTAATCCCAGCACTTGGGAGGCAGAGGCAGGCGGATTTCTGAGTTCGAGGCCAGCCTGGTCTACAGAGTGAGTTCCAGGACAGCCAGGGCTGCACAGAGAAACCCTGTCTCGCAAAACCAAAAAAAAAAAAAAAAAAAAAAAGTATTGGATTGGGTACAGTGAGTGAGAGCACACATCTTTAAATCCAGCACTTGGGAGGCAGAAACAGGCAAATCTCTACATGAATTTGAGTCCAGCCTGATCTACATAGTGAGTCTAGGCCAGCCAGGGCTATCCAGTAAGACCCTGTTTCAAAAAAACAGACAAAAAACCCAAAACCTAACTAGCTAAATAAGTCTTCAGCCAGTTCATGTACTATGCCCTTGTAGACCTATTCTGTAGGGGATGTGCCAGTCACAACAAACAGTAGCCACCACTGGCCGGTGGGGCAGGCATCCTCAACTTTGCTTCCTGTTACTGTCAAGGCTTTGCAGTCACTTCAGAAGCTTGTACAATGACAGATGCTTGTGCAGAGAGCAGGAAGACTATACCCTTAGCAGTTCCACTTGGTAGCTGGTGTGCAAACACTTGAGGGAAAAGATTAATTTAAGATCATGCACAGAGGCAAAATCAGCCTGTTTATTTTTTTAAAGATAAGTTTATTTAATATATATGACTACTCTGTCTTCATGCATGCCAGAAGAGGGAGTCAGGTCCCATTATAGATGGCTATGAGCTACCATGTAGGTGCTGAGAACTGAACTCAGGATCTCTGGAAGAGAAGCCAGTGCTCTTAACCACTGAGCCATCTCTCCAGCCCCTAAAATATGCCTGTATTAGACTGTGATCAGGTCTAAAGTGAGGGATATGAGCTCCGGTCCCTCCCTGCTGCTGCTGGGGTATTTGTGTTCAGGCTTTCCATTGTTTTGTTTGTTGTTGTTATTGATTGTTTTTCTTCTTTCTTACTTTCTTTTTCTTTTCTTTTTTTGAGACAGGGTTTCTGAGTGTAGTCCTGGCTGTCCTGGAACTCACTCTGTAGACCAGGCTGGTCTGGAAATCAGAAATTTATCTGCCTCTGCCTCCCAAGTGCTGCAATTAAAGGTGTGTGCCACCACTGTCTGGTAGCTTTTGAGTTTTTAAAAAGAAAATGAAGTATGTAATAAACTAATAAACCACATTAAAAATCTTAAGTTTAAGACCCTAAGATTTACTCTTATGTGTATAAAGGTTTTATAATATTTATTTAATTTTTTTAGATTTATTTTTATGTGTATGAATGTTTTGCCTGCATGTATGTTATGTGTACCATGTACATTCTTGCTGTCCACAGAGTTCAGAAGAAGGCAACGTATCCTCTGGAACTGGACTTACAGATGGTTGCGAGCCACTACATGGAGCTGGGAACCAAACACACGTCCTTTGCCAGACAGCCAGTGTTGCCTACTACTGAGCCATCTTTCCAGCCCCTTCATTATGCATTTAAACCTATCATCAGTTTAATTTTTCTGCAAAATAAAGGTTTGAGTCAAAGTTCACTTGGGAGACTGAGATAAGAAGATGAACAACTTAGGCTACATAAAAAGACCTTGTCTCAAAAAACCAAAACTGACTGCCTTAGTTAAGGTTTTACTGCTGTGAAGAAACACTATAACCATGCCAACTCTTATAAAGGCAAACATTTCATTGGGGCTGGCTTACAGTTCCAGAGGTTTAGTCCATTATCATCATGACAGAAAGCATGGCAGCATGCAGGCAGACATGGTGCTGGAAAGGAGCTGAGAGCTCTACATCGAGATAGGCAGGCAGTAGGAAGCCAACTGGCCTGAGCTTCTGAGAACTCAAAACCACCCCCTAGTGACACACCTCTTCCAACATATTCCAACAAGGCCACACCTCCTAATAGTGCCACTCCCCACGGCCAAGCATTCAAACACATGAGTCTCTAGGCTCCATTCCTATTCAAACCACCACACCCAAAGTAAAACAACCACCAAAAATCATTCAGTTGAACATATTTGTGTAAGTCTATTTCTGGATCATCTATTTTATTCAATAGCTTTATTTATTTGTTTATTTATCTATCAATACTACATAATTTAAAAAATTATTATATGTACATGTGTTTTGCCTGTATGTATGTCTGTGCACCACTGTAGTATTTGTGGAGACCAGAAGAGGGCACCAGATGCCTGGAGCTGGGAGTTCCAGAGGGTTGATAGGGACTGCATGTGTGCCTGAAGTCCATCCAGGGCCATTGGTAGAGGAGCCAGGGTGCTCAACGTTGGAGAAATCTCTCCAGCCCCCAATCCTACACAATTATGACTACCATGAAGTTTAATATTGGCTAGAGAGGCAGGGTATGAGGTGTACAACTGTAATCCTAGTTTAGGGAGGCAAAGACAGGAAGATTGTGAGACTACCTTGAGGTACACATTAGACCCTCAGTCAAAACAACCAACCAGGCCAGGGCTACATAGTAGACTGTTTCAAAAACAACAACAAACCTAACCAATAAATAACACAACCCCAGGCTGGTGAGATGGCCAACCAGGTTAAGGCACTTGTTGCCAAGCCTAATAACTTGAATTCAAATCTCAGGATTGCGAGTTGTTTTCTGCTGTCCACAAGTACACTCTATGGCACACAGCTACCTATTCATCCATGCAAAACAATTAAAAATGTAACACAAGAAACAAGGTAGAATATTATTCTCATTTCATTCTTTGTCAAGGTGTTTGGCTACTGTAGGGTCTATGCCTTTCATTCTATTTTAGAATAAGCTTTCTATGTCCACCCAAATCTTTTCTGGGATATTTATAGAAAGCTGCATTATATTTATATATTGATTGAAGGAAGAATTGACATCTTAATTATGTTGAGTCTTCTAATATGTGATATAGCCTCTTGATTTAGGGGTTTTTGACTAACATTTTGTTATTTGTGTGTAAGCCAGGGTCTCACTATGTAGCCTTAGCTGGCCTGGAATTTGCAGAGATCTGCCTGTCTCTGCTTCTTGAGTCCTGGGATTAAAGGCCCTTGTCACCATGCCCAGTGGCATTTTCTAGTTTTTAGTATACAAATGCTATCTATATGTTTTGAAAGGGGTCTAAGAATTTCACTTTATTTGGAGTACTTGTAAGTGGTATTGCTTTTATGTTTGAGACAGGGTCTTTTTTTTTTTTTCCTAAGATAGGGTTTTTCTGTGTAGCCCTGGCTGTCCTGGAACTCACTCAGTAGACCAGGCTGGCCTCAAACTCACAGTGATCCTTCCTCTCCCTCCCGAGTGCTAGGGTTAAAGGCGTTCATCACTACTTCTGGTGAAACAGGGTCTTAGTTTGTCCTTGAACTGACTATGGAGCTGAGGATAGCCTTGAACTCCTAGTTTGACTCTGCCTCTACCTCCTAAATGCAAGGGTTAAAAACCTGTGCTGCCAGGATTTCTGTAAGTTCGAGGCCGGCCTTGTCTACATAGTGAGTTCTAAGACAGCCAGAGGTACATAGTAAGATCCTGTCCTGAAACAAACAAACAACAAAGAAATAAGCCTGTGTCACCAAACCAGGCCTTTTCTTTTTTTCAGACAGGGTCAACTCTATAGTAGCTCTGGTTACCTTGAACTCATGAAGTAGTCCACGTTGGTCATGATCTCCTGGTGATCTGTCTGTTTCTATCTCCTGAATGCTGTTATTATGTGAGTGAGTCACCATGCCTGATTATCTAGTGTGAAAATGCAGCTCAAGCTATTTATTTATTTATTAATTATTTACTGTGGCAGAATATCTGTATATGGTTCTTGCTGTCCTGCTTTGCAGTTAAAATTGTGTACTACAATGCTAGGTGGAATGAATATATATATATATATATATATATATATATATATATATATATATATTTTATTTTATTTTTTTGAGACAGGGTTTCTTTGTGTAACAGCCCTGATTGTGCTGGAACTTGATTTGTAGACCAGGTGGGCCTTGAAATCAGAGATTCATCTGCCTCTGCCTCCTGACTACTGGGATTAAACATGTGCGCCACCATGAACGGCCTGGAATTGTTCTTTTTAAAGACAGGATCTCACAATGTGACTCTAGCTAGCCTCATATCCAGAGGTCTGGTTGTAACTGTCTCTGCCTCTTTGGTGCTGGGATGCACCACCATGTCTGTCTAAAACTGTATCTTCATCCTCCTCCTCTTCTTTTTAAATCCCCAAACAGGATTTCTTTGTTCAGTCCTGGCTGTCCTGAAACTCGATCTGTAAACAAGGCTGGCCTTAAACTCACGGAGCTCCGCCTGCCTCTGCCTCCCAAGTGTGAGGATTAAAGGCATGCGCCACCACTGCCCGGTCTCCTTCTTTTATGTGTTTAGCCCACATGTGTATGTATATGCAACATATGCATGCCTGGAACTGCAGAAGTCAGAAAAGGGATCCTCTATAATAAGAGTGTGGACAGTTGGGGCCACAAGGTGGGCGCTAGGAACTGAATCCAGGTCCTTCGCAAGAGAAGCAAGTGTTGATACTTACCTGGCAGGGGAAATACCATGATCAAGAGAAGCAAGTGACGATTGAGAAGAAGTAACGGTTGAGCCATCTTTGTTAATTTCAACTTCCATATGTTCCCAATATCATTTAGAGATATGGCTTTTGTGTGTCTTAAGTCTTGTGACTTTTGAAGCAATTGTTGTTTAGTGCTTACTCTCCACACTTGCACCTGAGATCTTACCCTTAGGGCTCTAAATGTAAGAACAAGCAGCAGCCCAACCCTATAAGGAGACTTCAAAGAGCCTAGATAGGTGCTGCCAGTTTAATGTCTAAGACCATTCCAGGCTCACCCTCAGTGCCGCCTGTTAGACTGTACTAGCCCTGAGTCAGTCACTGGGGTAAAGTTACATTACAGCAAATGTCCTTTCGGCCATATCCATAGCTGATACTGTGGCTTTAGTCCCCTGCATAATTGCCCACCTTCCTACATGCACTAGCTTACCTGGCCACTAATCTCTTCTCTCCGGAGTAGCCGAATGGCTAGGCGTAGCAGCCCTACCACTGCACGCTCCACAAGGAAGCAGAAATCTTGTGCCTGAACACACAGGTGGTATAGATGATCTCGAACAGTCTGCCATACACAGCCCACACGGTCCCTAAAATGATAAAGGGTAAGGACAGTCTCAACTGGACAAGCCACTGGGCCAAAGGTCTGCTAGGCCTTTCACAGTCCATGGGTATGAAGCCTTAGGCAGTCAAGCACAAGCTCCCCATGACTGCTCATAGCTCATGTGTTTCTTGCTCCTACTCAGCAAGATGGCTTTCAGCCTTTCTTCGCACAAGCTCAGCATGCGGCCTGCCTAAGGCTGCCCTGCCCTGCCCTCTCCTACCTGTTTTCTAACACGATCCTTAGCAGAACCTCCAGACAGAAAGCAGCATCTTCTTCATCATATGTCTCTTCATCTGGTGTCACTGAGACCAGAGCCTAGAAGATACCAGCGGGGAACGTAGGAATGGAAGAGAAGCCACGGGCTCTGTCCCAACAGAAACCGAAGGCCCCCTACCCCACCCTGGTGCCTTTCTCACAGCTCTTCATCTCTCACCTTCATGAGCTCCTGCAGGGATTCCAGCTGGAGGAACTTGCTTTCTGTGATCATTTTTTCTGGGTCACATTGCTAAAGGGGACACAAGAAGGAGGAATCTATAACAAAGGAAGAGAATTTCTAAAAGCCAGGGAGAGAGGGCAGAACTGTCCTTGACATGGTCCCTAGATGGGTACACTCTTCAGCTCACAGGGTCGCATCGTTTTAGGAGTTCTCATGAGAGACAGACAGGCAGTTACCTTGATACAGTCCAAGGCCACTCTCTTGGCCTCTTGGTTCTCTGTAGATGGGCCCCGTACACTAGACTGCTCAGGACCACTCAGTGTCAGCCAGCTTACAAAGCTAAGGACTGTTGACTCTCCCCTGTAGGGAAAGGATAAGTGTCCTAGTGAGTGCCAACATTCTGACTACTTCCTCTCCCTAGGCTCTCAGCCACCGGTCTGTCCTTACCGGTTTGATGGTGTCTCTTCCCGCTGTAGAGAGATCTTGCCATTGGGATCCACAAAATCTTCTACCTGGAATAAAGCAGAGCAAGAATAATTTATTTCTAGGGTCTGCAAGATGGCTAAGCTATTAAAAGCACTTGTTACTACTGCAGAGGACCTGTATTTAGTTCCCAGCACCCACTGGGTGGATTACAATAATCTATAACTCTAGTTTCAGGGAATCTGATGCCCTCCTCTAGCCTCCATTGGCACTAGGTATGCACACTGTGCATGCATATATATATATATATATATATATATTTTTTTTTTCCAGGCAAAATGCCCATACACACATAAATCTAAAAAATAATTAAAAGAAATGATCTGGCCATGGTGGAATAGGCCTGGAGTCTCAACACTGAGGAGGCTGAGACAGGAGCTACACAGCAAGTTCAAGGCCATCCTGGTCAACTTAAGTGAAACCTTGTCTCAAAAACACAAAAAATTGTTTCTTTGTGTATATCATTTGCATTGCTGTGCTTCCCGGCCAAGCAGAGTTCTCTGGATTTCTTCCTGGAGACAGTCCCTGTGCTACTGTGTCCCCTTCTAAGAGGTGACTGACTGTGGCTTCTCCCAGCCTTCCTTTATAGCTTCTCTCTGTAGCATTCCATCTGAGGTGCTCTTAGTGAGCGTTGGCAAGCACCAGGTGTAGTGCTATCTATCCTATACACAGCACAGAAGGCTAGGCTTTTGACTTGTTAATGCTGAACGTTCTATCAACAATTACCTCCACCATAGCCTTGGGTAAAAGTTGGGCTCGGAAGAGCTGCAGCATGGCCTCCATGATATTCTTCCAGCCCTCCCGAAGGATGTCACCATGACGATGGGCCAAATGGAATACTGTCTTGGCTGCAATGTGGGCTTTAGGGTTGCTTCCAAATACACTGGGCAGGTTCTCAATAGACTGGAAAAGAGGTTTTAAAGAGATGGGGTTGGCTCACGTCTGGAAAGAAAGTCTTTCAGATCTCTCTGCCTATGGTTCCGGAGAATCTTTCTGTTGGATTTGCTTCAAATCCCCTACAATATTAGTGGGGAAGATCAATCTGATGAATGTCTTTCTTATAGTATCTCCTCCCCCATCCCATTACAGGAAGTGACACTATTCTCATTCCAGACCTTGTAAGATAGAACTGGACTAAGCTTGTTCAAGAGGGTAGACATGGTGGATGTAACTTCCGTGGCTGAGGCTCACTCTCCTTTGGGACTCTAAGCACAGTTCCTGCTCCAACTCACCTCACTACTTAGAGCTGTGAATTTGCACAGAGAGATGATGAGATTGTCAAACACATCGCTGAGGCCATAGTGGGCGGAGATCATGGCACACTTCCTGTAATGTCACCCCATCACAGAAACAGTCACTGAAAGGCCACTCAACCCCTCTAAGTTCCTAAGCAGCCTTCCATTGGTTCTTCCCCAATGGGTCATAGAAAGAAACCTTTAACTGCAGCTTGTTTAGGACTGAGATATCCCAGGCTCCTACCTCCCGCCAGAAAATCAGGAGAAATCCCATTCTGAGGAAAGTAAATGAAGAGTCAAAGAGGCATGGGGGCAACCCACATTAACTTAGTGAGACGCAAGGATATGAAAACCAAGGCCGAAGCTGGGCTACCTGAAGCCTGAGATGGCTTTCTGGATGATGGTCTCCTCAAGGCTTTTATCGAAGACATAAGAGAGAGCAGCAATAGTGGGGCCCCAAGTCATAGTGAAGAGGTCAAGATCGTAGCTACCAGGAGGTACACGAAGGAATATGCCCTCAGGGGTAGCACCTCGATGAAGCAGGACGCTCCATACATAGTTCTCACGAACCAGACCTGTCTGTTCCTCAGGCATCACAATTTCCTCATTCCTGTCAGAGGGAAGGGAAAAGCTAGCATGTAGTGAACACACTGTGAACACACTGTTTCTAAACTAAGAAAAGGGGTTTCACCTACAGAGGCATCATGCACTCACATGAGGTCATCACAGCTGCAGCAAAGTGATCCGTTTCCATCTTAGCACTGGGGCCAGGGAGAGCATGAACACATTCATAATCTCAAAGTCCCATCTCAAACCTTCAGATCTGCGCTGAGATCTCACATTCTTTCTGGGTGGGAGCATAAACCTCCACTCTCCCTGACTTATTATAAGGAGTAAGCCGAGGGAGGTGGCACATACCCACAGTTCTAGTGCTTAGTTCCCAAGGCGAGGAGATGACTCAGATACATAGCAAGTCTGAGACAATCTTGAGCTGTACGAGGCTCTGTCTCACGATAATAACAAAACAACAAAGTATCCTATCTCTGATTCAAGCCTTACCCTCTAGTATTGATCTTGATTTCTCTACCAACCAGAAAATAAATTTTGTGAGCTCTCCAGGAAGCTAGATAATTTGGGCTCAGAAAACAGATACCTCATTGAGGAGGAATAGTTTGGACTGGAGATGTAGCTCTGTAATGAAACATATTCTTAGCCTACATGAGGACCTGGGTTCAATCCCTAGCACTAAACACATATTTCAACACATAAAACGAGAGGGCTAATGTGTATAGACATTAGCTTGGAATACTAGAGTTCATGCTTCTTTAAATAAGAAATGAGCTGTCACAGATAAGGATTCCCAGGTAAGTCTCAACACTAAATCCAGGGTATGTGCGTCACTACAGTGTGATGTGACTAAAAACAGGAAAAGGAAGCAATGCGCTTCTCTTTAACAGAGGCACTACACGCCGCCGCCCCATATATACTCACTTGATGGCATGGTACATGTCTTCCAGGATGTCTTGCTCAAAGTCCTTGCCTCCATTCACACCTTTTAGGTTTTTTCGAAATTCCTAGAGATAGGCCAGTATGTTTTCCCATGTGTCAATGCTGTATACCACCCAAGGAACTCCTTAAGTCTGTGACAAACAGGACTTTGGAAACAATTAAGCAAAAGAACCCATTCTCCATACCAGTCCCTCTTCTGAATTGGTCACCCTTCCCTGATCGCCTTGACAGAACTCTGCCTCCCCCACACACTGGAAACTTTCCTTATCGTTCTTGCTACTTTCAAAGCTGTACTGGATCTCCTGTTCTGGTTGGAACCCAAGCTTACCTCCAGGGTCATGGGTGCATTCTGCTTGCGAACATTGTGGTTATGTTGGTCAGTGTTAAGCATGATGACAGCATAGGCCAGGGCAAAGCAGGCATCGCTATTAGCAAATGGGGAGCCATTACAACTCTGAAAAAGCAAAGACTCCATCTGTGTTAATGTCCTTTTCTGGCCAATTAAATTCTTATTACTACCAACCCACAGTGTTGGTATACAGGGGGACATTC
>JADRCH010000209.1:306913-362452 GCA_019843965.1 Rhynchomys soricoides | reverse complement strand
AGGGGGACATTCTTATTACTACCAACCCACAGTGTTGGTATACAGGGCACTACCCAGAAAATGGCCAACTCCTTAATAGAAGGTGCTCCACGGAAAATCCACTGGTGTGGCTCTCCACCTTCTTAGGAGGCAACAGCTGAGGACTTTAGCTGAGGGAACAAAGAATCCCTCAACCTGATCAGGGATCCTTAACTCGGTTTCTGACACTAAGACTTACCCTCCAGTGCTCAGTGAATACCTCCAGCAACCTGTGAATAACAGGTGCTTCCCCAGGCAAACGGAAGGCTTCCAGGTAGAGTCGGAGAGCTTCATCAAGCCGCAGACCCTGAAAGCTGAAGGTGCTACAGAGAAAGAAAACAGAATGAAGAGGCTGAAGATATTGAAATCATATAGATTAGGCTGTTAGTCACAGTTTTCATAACATTCTCTTACTGGAACAGAGGAGGCTGATGCTCTGGCACAGGAGTGGTACATCCTGGTCATTTCTAACAGAATTCCTAACTTTAGCACTTACCACATTAGTAAAGTTCTCCTAGACACCTCACCCCTCAGAACCCTGCTCTATCCTACTCTGCAATGCTTTCCAGTGGAACACAGTGGGTGGGGCGCTCCTAAAGCCTGAGTCCCTTTCAGGTCCAACAGATGTAAATCATAGGAAGAGGCAAGCATGTTAGTTATGTGAGCTGGTCATCAGCAGGAACTGGCAGACTTCCTCTGAGGGAAGACTACCTTGTCCCCCAGACATTTCCTTTTTCCTTTCTTCTTTCCCCCTGCACCCCCATATCGCTTTCTTTTTTGTGACACTCATGCATGCTACAGGAGCACACTATCACCAAGTGACAACCCAATCCCTGCACTGCTTATAGAAATCCTCACCTCACAAAACTCTCCAACAGGTCCATGTTTTTGCGGTCACTCACAAACTCTCCGATCATTTTTTTGTCTAGCCTAGGGTTTTCTCGGAGCCATTGAGCTACCTCTGTGTTATCCATTGGGATGGTGAGGAGGCCTTTCTCCTGCAGAAACTGGATCCCCTTCTTTGGTTTTTGGTTGAACTGCTCTGTACCAGTGATCAGCAGCTAGAAGACAAAGACTAGAGGTATCAAACGTTGCTATTCCCTTAAGTCAGACAAGGCAGGCCACAGTCTGTTGCAGCCTACAGCTGTTCACCTAATGAGTTCTTTGAACAAGGTTCTAATTAATTGCATGGCTAACACTAGGTTGTACTGGCCTTAGCTTTTCCTGTCTCCCCGTCTCACTGGCAGTGACTGGGAGTGCCTTCCCACTCCTTTTTGAGGGCTACAGATGCACAGGGCAACCTCCCCTCCTCTAGTGAGAGATTAGGGAGATGGAGAGGAAGCAGATTACTGAGTTCTTCTCTTCAATTTTGTTGCCACCTCTGGTGTCTACAGCCAGCCAGCATCAGGTCATGGCTGGGTTGAGATGCCTTCCCTTTTCAGATTGTCTTGCTTTTAAGGTCCTGCTTAGGTCTGAAGGACAAAGCAGACTAAACTGATCTCTTTGCTCCCTGTATATCTAGTCACAGACTTGCAATCAAATGTGTATATCTGACAATAAGAAAGGATTAACTACAAGTTTTTATGTTAAGAAAACCAAAAGCATCCCTCTCCTAGTCAAGAAGTTATTTCCAACTGATACCTCCTGCTGCTGGAAAAGGGAAAGAAAGACAAGAGTTTTCAAAAAGAAGGGAGGGCAATAATGATTAGACTCTGCCCGTCTTGCCAACTGAAGGGAAAAAAAAAAAAACCAATATAAACAAACCATTATTTGGGCTTTACTAAAGTACAAGAATAAATATCAATACCTTTTATTACCAGTCCCTAGATTGAACCTGGAGATGATCAATAACCTTTGCTGACCCAAATGACAGCAGCTTCCAGAGCTTCTGTCACCACCACTAGGAGTATCTGGCTGTTGGCTGAAGTAGCTTTGCTCGGGGGCCAACAACAGCACAGGTCGGGTGTAAGGAAATGCTTTTCAAGGAGAGGGAGAAGTTGCACAGTCTGAGAAAAACCTAGAGACTAGTCTTGGCAGCTGTATAGGGAGCTGCTAAAATCACCCCATCTGCATCCTTGGAGACAAACCAGGTCTACAGAAGACACCCACATAAGGGTGGGCTAAACACACTGGGGATGTATGGATGCAGGTACCTTTTTTTTGTTTTTAATTTCAATTAGTTCCCGTGGATCTGGCAGAAGACAGGAAAATCGAGGTGGCTTCCTGGTGAACTTTTTGTCAGCTAGGATGGAAGGAGGAAGAAAACACATAAGACCTTTGCATAGTTATTGATGCTCTCCCCAGCAAAAAGAAGCAAGCTCACACATTTTCTTGCCTTTGGCCTCCTACCTGCTGGAAATCCTACCTTCTAGGGCTCTAATTGTTTTCTTTCCTTTCTCTGGGGTTTAAAACAAGGTGAACTGGTAGGGCTCTTCCGGGTATGGCCTCAGGCCACTCTGTATTCCCAAACCTCCCCATGTTCCTTCTCTCTAAGCCCTCCAGTTGAAGGAGTTTAGAGTCATGGACACTGGGTACCTACCCCCAGAGTCACCAGCTTCCTCCAGATCACTGCACCCTGGCTTTCCATGTTCTGTTGACAACCATCTTCCACTTGGAAAATGAAGGCCTAGGGCATCTAAGGCCACGCCTGTGGCCTTCCCATCACTGGCTGCTCTCTCGGCTGGTAAAATGGAAAGATACGAAGACTTACGGGTAGGAAGTCAAGCAGCATTGTAAAAGAGGTTGAGTCCCAAGCCAAAAAGAGCTGCATGTTCTTATATAGGACACTAGCTGGTCCTGATAGGAAAATTCAAGACAAAGTAACGAGGACAAGGGAAGAGGGGGGAGGGAAGGAAAGACAAGAAAAAAGAAAAAGAACAAAAAAAAAGAACAATCTAAGACACTTCTCACACTGGTTAGTTTCTGGCTTGCCATCCACTGCCTCAAAGCCAGGTCTGGCTGTCTCTATCTTCTCTTGCTGGCTAAGGGTGTTGAGGACTTTGGCCTGACAATGAGCCTCAGTGCTGTCAATAACTGTCAACAGGGCATCAAGAGACAGCAGGTGTGTTGTATAAAGCTGACCAGACACAGGAAAGGCATTCTGGAAAGTAAACAGACCCATTAGACTTGAGGTAGGAATATACTTCACCTGATTATTTTTCCAAAAACCCAACAACTAATGATTTCTCATCGCCCTTACAAATGCCTTCCTCACTCCTGTTCCCACCTCTGAAGTGCCCCACTCTCTGTACCATCAGTGCTACCATGGGGAGATTTCTTGACAGTTCCTAGAGGCCAGTGATCGTGCTCAGCACCTTGGACAGCAGCTTGGTGAGGTCTTCAAAGAGGTTGGAGCAGTAGTAGTCACAGTCATAGTTGATGTAGAGCTCGGTGACAAAGCTGGGGATGCGCCAGAGCTGCACCACAGCCTCCAGCGCCATCTCCTTCATCTCATAAGGCATCTTGGGGTTTTCAACAGTGATGATCTCCATGAGCTTTTTGATGTACATCTGTCAACCCAGCGATAGCCATTTGGTTGAGGAAAAGATGGGAAGAGAAAGTTGGATAGGAACAACACCAAGTAGGAGGCAAAAGCCCACTCAGGAGGCAGGTGTTGAGAGATACCAAAAGATCCCCTCTCCTCAGTAACATATCCCCCTCTTTGTCTCCCATGAGGCTCTCATTCCTATTTCCAGTCTCAAAAAAGTTGACTACTGTCCTTTTAAAAAACATGTTGTCTATAAAGCCTGCCCTAGTCTTATTTAGACTTCCTTTTGGCAATTTAGCAGCAATGATGGTTTGACTTATAAGAACTCCTAGGCAGAAGAGCTGCCCCAATCGTGGTAAGATCATCTCCTAGTCCTCGTATTTGGATTCTTCCCTCACCCCCTTTTTTGAGACAGTTTTTCTCTGTAGCCCAGGCTGGCCTTCAGCTCACAGGAATCTTCTTGCCTCAGCATCCTAGGTGCTTGGATTACTGGCATAAGCTGTCATGTCTAGTTATGGGCTCTCCTACATTATAGTCAAACAGTTTTGTCTGGGATCCTCTTAACTATTTACTATGAAGGCTAGGAAATGATACAAAGTATGGAGGCCAAAAATACCTTCTACAGGAAGTTCATAAAAATATATATCTTGAGATAGACCACCCACTGGCGGACCTCCCCCACACTCAGAGTCCCCCACCCTATCCTCAATAACCCTTCCCCTCATCAACATGGTGTTGCAGCTCCCAATGTGGGCAGAGACTCCTTACTCAACCAGAGGACACTCCAGCCACCAGAAGTCCAGGTAGGCTGCCTGTCCCTGGATCCTGCCCACCAACTTTCTCGGTGCTCCTCCCACCCTCTCTCCAATGCCCCACCTCTCCTTGACCCAGCCTCCACTTGGACCAGAGGCCATGCTAGCTGCCAGAAGTCCAGCCCATAACTCTGGCAGGGATTCCTGCTCAACAACAGGCCACTCTGGCCAGAAAACCTGAGAGGAAACAAGCACCTAGAGCCTAGACACCAGCATAAGAATACAATCAACAACAGCCAAGGCAATATGTTACCACCAGAACACAGCTAGCCTACTACAGCAAGCCCTGAATATTCCAACACAGCTGAAGCTTAAGAAAAAGATCTTAAAACTATCTTTATGAAGATGATAAAGGTCTCTAATGAGGAAATAATTAAACCTCTTAAAGAAATTGAGGAAAAGACAAACGAAAAATTGGAAAAAAAAAATCCTTTAAAGAAAACCAAGAAAAAAAACAGTTGAAGGAAATACTCAAAAAAAAAAAATACTTGAAAACTGAATCCAAGAACACATCAAAGATATCATCCACCATGAGAAAGTAGGCTTAATCCCAGAGATTCAGGGATGGTCTATCATATGAATATCAATGTAATCCACCATATAAACAAACTGAGAGAAAGAAAGAAAAACCCACATGATCATCTCATTAGATGCTGAAAAAGCCTCTAACAAAATCCAAAACCCCTTTAAGAATCTTGGAGAGATCAAGGATACAAGTAACATACCTGAACATAAAAAAGGCAATTTACTTTATTTAAATAATTAAAAGCCTAGAGCCAACATCAAATTAAATAGAGAGAAACTCAAAGCAATTCCACTAAAATGAGGAACAAGACAAGGCTGTCCACTTTGTTCATATCTGGTCAGGACACCACTTAAAGTTGCAGCTAGTGCAGGAGACAACTGGAGGGGGTCAGGGGAGACAAGTTAGAAAGGAAGAAGGCAGAGCAGCATTATTTGAAGATGATATGATAGAGACCCCCCAAAATTCTACCAGTTGATAAAACACCTTCAGCAAAGTGGCTGGGTACGAGACTAACTAAAACAAACAAACAAAACAAAAACCAAAAACCCCTATATATACACAAATAGGCAGAGAAAGAAATCAGAGAAGCAACAACATCCCTCACAATAGCCACAAATAATATAAAATATCTGGGGGTAACCCTAACCAAACAAGTGAAAGACTTGAATGACCATAACTTCAAATCTTTGAAGAAAAAAACCTAAAGAATGCTCATGGATAAGTAGGATTAACATAGCAAAATAAATAAATAAATAAATAAAAGGCCATCCTATGAAAAGCAATCTAAAGATTCAACAAAATTCTGGTAAAAATTCTAACCCAATTCTTTACAGACCTTAAAAGAACAATATTCAACTTCATATGGAAAAACAAAAACCCAGGAGAGCCAAAAGAGTTATAAAGAATAAAAGAACTTCAGGAGTTATTACTAGCACTGCTTTCAAGCTGTACTCCAGGGCTATAGTAATAAAAACTGCACGGTATTTGCATAAAAATAGACAGTTGTCAATGGAATTGAAGACCCAGATTTCAATCCACACACCTATGAACACCTGATTTTTAATAAAGAAGCGAGAAATACACAATGGAAAATGGAAAACATCTTCAACAAGTGATGCTAATTAGTTATATGTCTACACATAGGAGAATGCAAATAGATCCATATCTATCACTTTGAACAAAACTCAAGCACAAGTGGACCAAAGACCTCAATATAAAACCAGAGAACACTGAACCTGATAGAAGAGAAAGTGGGGAACAGCCTTGAACACATCAGCACAGGAGACAATTCCTGAACCGACATCAATAGAGCAGGCAATAAGATCAACAGTTGGTAAATGGGACCTCATGAAATTGAAAAGCTTCTTACTGTAAATTAAAGGACACCATCAACAGAACAAAACAGTAGCCTACAGAATGGGAAAACTTTTCACCAACTGCACATCTGACAGAGAGCTAACACACAAAATATATGAAGAGTTCAAGAAACTAAACACAAACAAACCAAATAACCCAGTTTTAAAATGGAATACAGATCTAGACAGAATTCCCAAGAGAGGAAATCTCAAATGACTGATTAACACTTAAATGTTCAATATCCTCAGCCATCAGGGAACTGCAAATCAAAATGACCAAGATTCCATCTTACACCTGTCAACCTGTCAGAACGGACAGATCAAAACCAGTGTCAGCTCATGCTAGTGAGGATGTGCGCAAGGAGGGTGGGAGCAAGCACTCCATTGCTGGTGGGAGTGCAAACCTGTACAGCTACTATGGAAATTAATTTGGTGGTTTCTCAGAAAACTGGGAACTGTCGACCTCAAGACCCGGCTATAACACCTTCGGGCATATATGCAAAGGGCTCTCTATCCTAGGACACTGGCTCCACTATGTGCATAGCAGCATTATTCATAATAGCCAGAAGCTGGAAACAACCCAGATGCCCCTCAGCTGAAGAACGGATACGGAGAATGTGGTACACTTACACAACGGAGTACTACTCAGCTGTTAAAACAATGGCATGAAATTTGCAGGCAAATGGGTGCAACTAGGGAAAAAATCTGAGTGAGGTAACCCAGACCCAGAAAGACAAACATGGTAGCATCATCTGTAAGTGAGTATTAGCTGTTAAGTAAAGGACAATCGTGCCACAATCCGCAGACCCAGAGAGGTAAGAAACGAGGGCTCTGGGGTGGGGCTGAGGGTGGGGGTGAGGGAGGGTGCAAATGGATCTCTCTGGGAAGTGGAAATAGTTTGTGAGTGGATTGGGGGCAGGTGGGGATGGGACTAGGAGGGATCAGGTGGGCGTATATGGAGGGAGACAGTACAGGGAGAGCTGACCAGAGCTGGAGGGCATTAGTGGGTGGTAGTGATATAGAAACCTCGTGGAGCAAAAACTCCCTGGAATCTATGAGACTGACCCTAGAGAGGACTCCTAGTAATGGAGGACACAGAACCTGAACTGTCCATCTTCTGTAACCAGGCAAGGCTTCTGATGGCAGGACTGGGATATCAACTCAGCCACAAAACCTTCCATCTACAATCTGTCCTGCCTGCAAGATACGCAGGGGCAATGGTGGCACAGAACTTATGGGAATAGCCTACCAATGACTTGTTTGAGGCTCATCCCATGAGAGGAAGCCCATGCCCAATACTGCCTGGATGATCAGGAATAGGAGGCTGGATAGCCCAGAGACCTACAGTAGAACTAAGCATTGCCCTCCCCCCAAGTCAATGAAATGACTCCAATTGATAATCTTCTATACACAGATCTCATTGATTGGTACCTAGCACAGTTCTCATTAGAGAGGCTGTCCCTGGCTTGGAGCAGATACAGAGACCCACAGCCAAATAGGTGGAGGGAGAGCCCAGGTTTTCCACTGGGTCCCTCCTTTGAGATGGGAAATGCAGTGGAAGAGGGGAGGAGGAACTGTGGGAGCCACAGGGGTAGAGGACACCAGGAGAGCATGGTCTTTGGAATCAACTCAGCAGGACACACAGGGGCTCATAGAGACTGAAGCGCAATCTTAAAGCCTGCATAGGTCTGCACTAGACCCTCTGCATTTATGGTTGTTGGCTTGGTGTTGGTTTGCGAGGACTCCTGACAGTGGGAGTGGGGGTGGCTCTGACTCTTTTGTCTGCTTTTGGGACCCTTTTCCTCCTAGTGGATTGCCTCGCCCAGCCTTGTGCCTGGTCTTACTGTATCTTGTTGTACCATGTTCAGTTGATGTCCCTGGGAGGCCTGCTCTTTCTGAGATGGGAGTGGGGAGGTAGGGAGAGTGGATCTGGGGGAGAGGGGAATTGAGGGAGGACTGGGAGGCATGAAGGAAGGGGAAGCTGTGGTTGAGATGTATTGTGTGAGAAGAATAAATAAAAATCTATCCTAAGCATGATTCATTGAGCTGGCCCCATTGACAACGCCACGTAGTTTCCTGTTTTTGTTTTACTTTCCAAGTTCAAGGAACTTACCTCTAATTGGAACTTAAGGTGTTCCCGCATGCTCTCAAAGAGTAAGAAGCACACTCGTAGGGAAGCAGCATAAAGGTTCAGACGCTCTACACTGAGTAGCTGGGGATCAGAGGGTGAGAAGTCATGAGGTTTCCGAGGTCGAGTATAATTCCACCAACAGAGATACAGGAGAGCAGACAGTGAGGCTTCGTCAGAAGGCCTGCTTTCTAAGGGAACTCCTTTTTTGTTTCTTGTCATTTGTTTTAAAAAACAATCTTTATTTTACATGTATTTATTTGTGTGTAGGGGTAGAGTAGGGACACCCGTGAAAAGGTATGTCCCAAGGGCAATGTTCCCCTCTCTCCACCTTCTAGGTGCCAGGGATCAAACTCAGCATTGATGGTACATTCTTTTACCCACTGAGATACCTTGCTGGCTGGTTTTTGTTTTTCTGAGATAGGAGCTCATGTAGTTCAGGCTGGTCTCGATCTCACTATGTAGCTGAAAATTACCTTGGATTTCTTATCTTCCTGCCTCTCCCTCCCAAGTGCTGGGTTACAGGTATGTACCACCACACCTGGGTTTTGAGTTAGCCATTCCTTCCTCAAGTCCTTGGAGAGCTACCAGGACCCTTTCCTGTGGTTTCTGGCCAACTGAAAGGACGACAGTCATGGTAGTCTAATGGCTTCTCAGTCTCAAAAATCAACCAAGGTCTCTGGGCAATCTAGTCTTCTTACCTGGAATAAGTGTCGGCACATCTCATCCTTGATGAGACCCAAGAGCGTCTGGCACTGGGCCACAGGGGCTGACTCAAGAGCCACCGTCAGCAAATGCAGGCCCATGTGGATCATAACCTCAGAGTTATGGCGGTCATGTGGATTTGTGAGGGAGATAAGGAAGCGGAAGAGCTCACGGATGCAAGGAAGACCATAAGGAACCAAAGCTGTGCCTGAAAAGGTGGGAAGAGAACAAGATTAAGACATTCCCCAGCTGCATGCTTGTGCAGGTGTGGTATGGTATGCAGGAGAGGTGCCTGAGCATGTGTATATGGAAGACACAAAGGATGGCAGACGCCTTCCTCTTATTGCTCTGCTTTATTGCCTTCAACAGGTGACTCACTGACCTGGAAACTCATTGTTTCAGCAAACTCTCCAGACCCACGCGTCTGCAAATCCCAATGATGGGATTACAGGCACATGCAGCCATGCCTAACCCTTTACATGAGTACAAGGGATTTGAACTCGGGTCCCCACGCTTGCAGAGAAGCAATGTCACCCACTGAGCCATCTTCCAGCCCTTATTTGTGGCAATTTCAGGAAATTAATTTCCTCCAAGGAAAAGGAAACACTACCTATCTCTTTAATGGAAGAAATCAGAACCAAGGATTTTCCTTAAAAGCTTTATATTGTTCCTACTCTCCTCCTACAGTCTCTCTAACTCTCTTAATGATTTAGGGAAAAGTTCTATGGACACTAATAGTTTTATAGCTTGATTCCATTTCCTGTCTAGAAAGTAGATTCACAGGTGATAGTTGCCTTCATCCAAGCTGCTCTAGGCTCAGACAGAATATCTGGTAGGATGGGGATGATGAATGGGCAGAGCCTTCCAGAGAGCACCTACCTTCTTTCTGGGAGGACTGGGTAAAGCGCACGCCCCGAGGATTGACATAATCCATGTCATGGACAGAGGCAGAGTCAGAGTGGTCAGTGGGGGATGTGCACTCCTCTAACACTTCAGGGATCGATTCCACAGATGCTGACTGGGCCTTTTCCACATGGGCCCCTTCCTGCTAGGACCAACAGCAGTCAGACATATGAACAAAAAGGGGCAAAAACAACTTAGAACTTATTCTCCTGGAGTTTATGGCTTCCGAGCTGTCTTCAATGGACTCAAGGCGGGAACATGGCAGCATCCAGGCAGGCATGGTGCAGGAGGAGCTGAAAGTTTTACATCTTGTTTCAAAGGCAACCAAAAGACTCTCACAGGCAGCTAGAAGGAGGGTCTCAAAGCCCACCCCACAGTGATACTTACTCTTACTCCAACAAGGCCACACCTTCCTTGGACTCACTGATTTATACATCAATATAAGATGGCCCCAGGCCACCTGAGGAACCACTGAACTCTATAGGTGCAAAGCTCTCCCATGGCTTAGGATTTAAATGATTACCTTCCTATAAAAGCAGCCACCTCCCTTTGTTCAGATGCTACCTATGCTGACATTGATAAACCTCATGAGCTCCTTTTCACAGCCATACTGTATGCTTTCTGGTCGGTCAGCAAAAATACTTCTAGGAAACAGGATGCGGTGGTTTCAATATGCTTGGCCCAGGGAGTGGCACTATTAGGTGTGGCCTTGTTGGAGTAAGTGTATCACTGTGGGGTGGGCTTTGAGACCCTCCTTCTAGCTGCTTTTGAGAGTCTTTTGGTTACCTTTGAAACAAGATGTAAAACCCTCAGCTCCTCCTGCACCATTCCTGCCTGGATGCTGCCATGCTCCCACCTTGATAATGGACTGAACCTCTGAACCTGTAAGCCAGCCCAATTTAATGTTGTCCTTTATAAGAGTTGCCTTGGTCATGGTGTCTGTTCAGTGATGGGAACCCTAACTAAGACACAGAATTACCTTTATGAACCTTCCTCCTTCTTCATCTTTTTTTTTTTTTTTAATAGATAGGGTTTTACCATGCAGCTCTAGTTGCCTTGAAACTTTCTCTGTAGTCCAGGCTGGCCTTGAACTCACAGAGATCCACCTGCCTTTGCCTACCAAGTGCTGGGAATAAAGACATGTACCACATGCTTGGCCAAACCTTCTTAGCCAAGGCTCAGGTACAAAACCCCCAAAAGAAGAAGCCAGTTCCTACAGTGACCTGTAAAACTGAGGAGGGGCCTTTAGAAATCAGTCATACCTGAGGGTCAAGCTGATCAGAAACTCCCATCTCATTGCTCCCAGTTTCTGTGGTCGTGATTTCCCTTGGGGAGCCAGCTTGCTCCAGGTCAGTGAGGTCCTCCTTAGAGGTAGTCTGGGAGGATAATTCCAGGCCACTATCTGTACAGGGACTGACCACTGTTGAGGCAGCTTCTGAACTTGCAGAGGAGATGGATGTGGGCACATCAATGAAGGGCATGCCACCTAACAAGGAAAAGAATGAAACTTGAAGGCAAAGAGATCCTCTGTGAGTAACGTATCTTCTACAGCACCAGAATCTTGCTTAGATTGAATGTTCATATATAAATGCCTCTAGAGTAGAAAGAATCTATGAAAAGTGAATGAACTGAAGCCATTTAATGCAGGGTAATTAAATGATCATAGTCTGATTTGATTTGGAGTTTCTCTTTCTGTTCTCTGCAGAAAGACCAAACCCCTCAGTTAACCAGCTTTCCATTTCAAATCCCTGGGGGGGGGGGGGAAGGATCTTCTCCATGTGTTTTAATAAGAAGCAACCCAGGGCACTCACCAGTAAGGTTAGAGGATAAGGTGGCTCCATTTGGGGTGGGCAGCTCTGGGCCTGGTACGACTTTGGTTGTACGACGTGGAGGTCGAGGGGATCTTTTCTGTTTCTTCCACTTGGATGAGTCACTCATGCCTCCTGCTCTCATTTTCAGCTGGAAATATCATACATCATTAGTATCTAGACTAAAAGAGTATTTAAATTAAGATGTTATTCCTAGAAATATCTCACTACTCAGTCCGTTGGTCTCTAGAAAACAGCTTACACCCCACATCAGTATTAAATAACCTAGACCATCAGAATATACATGTATGCCTCTCCACTTACAACTTTTTGGAGTGGCACAGAAGCTTCCACATGGAAGGTAACATTTTGCATTTGGACTAGTCATTGATATAGCAGGCTGTCACACTTATCACTCTGCCTCCTGGGTCCCTGGTGCTGCACATGATGCACGAGCCTCTTGTTGAAAAGATAAGGCAGGCTTTGCCCAGAGCCTCAGGCTACAGACCTGTGCACTGACTTTCTTCCATATTCAACTGCAGGGTAGATCCTAGTTCTAGTTCTTGGCTAGGTATGAGCACCTATCCCTTCCTATCTAGATTCAAAGCTTTCCCACTAAGGCATGGACTGGGACTTAGACCATAAAAGGACAACTCTTTTTCTGGAAATTCTGCATTAAAATGGATGGTCAAAGTTAATTACAGTGATTATTTGTGGAGTTGAGAAAGGAGGGCTGTGCCGTGCTGCTGCTGCCAATTTTGATACAGCAATAAAACCTCTTGTTCTTCATACAGTTGTTCTTCCTAGATACATTTTGTTTATTTTATTATGTTATTACTTTTGTAGACAGAGCCTCACGTACCTTGAACAGGTTTCAAACTCATTATGTAGCCAAGGATGACCTTGAGCTTTGCACTCTGCTTCTACTTCCCAAGAACTGGGGTTACAGGTATGTGCTCCCCACACTCCGCTTACGTGGCACTGGGGGCTCAACTCCAGGGCTTGTAGATGCTAGGCAAAGACTCTTGCAACTGAGTTACATCCCCAACACCTCTAGAGCCAATTTAGAAGAATCTATTCAATTCTTCTGATATAAAATCCTCCTTCAGGCTCTCTCACTCCCAAAGCTTTGGTGGTCTCTGATCACCTGCTAAGATAGCCCTTCCTTCCTTCCTTCCTACCTTCCTTCCTTCCTTCCCCAGATCTCCTCCTAATAAAGGAGGCTGCCAAACTAACCGTTCTCCCAGTTCTTAACACAGTACCAGCTTCCCACTGGATTCATATTCTTCTTCCATCTCTAAAACACCTGCAGTCATATGCCTAAACATGAGCTTCTGTGACTAAACAGGAACCAGGATGCTCTTGTCAGTAAGTAACCTTGGAGTTCAGGTAGATCACACTCATAGTAGAAAATGATCTAAGAGAACAAACCAAACAGGAGGCAAGAAACCCAAAAGACCAATGAAAGAAAACAAGGATCATCTGGCTTTACTGGTCATTATCACTAAGCTTCAAAAAGTTGGAACAACTAAAGGTTTATAAGGTAACTCTCCTTTCCAGGAGGCTCCACTATATGAATCCCACTTCTACTAAGAATGACAGTCAGTAATGGACATCCTTTCCAAATACGAATTGGTATTTCCTATTCTCTACTTTGGTTTTGCAAATCTCGCTTCAACTAGGTTATTTCAGTGAGTGTTCCTGGCCTTCTGACTGGTACAGGAGCCTGAAGGCTGGCAGTTTTCACAAAGGCTTCACCGTTGCTATGTTCTGTGTCCTAAGGCTCTAAGGTACACAGTAGGAGGCAGGTGTCCATGGAACCCCATACCACTTTATCTGCACAATTCTATATTCCAAAAGACAACAGTAGCTTTATAAAAATAATGCAGGTCTTAGGCTAATAGTCATGACAACATGCAGGCTAGTCAGTGAAGAAAGCTGAAATTATTAACTATGCAAACACAAAAATTCAAGACAATGCAATCAAAGAGGACAGAGACCTCTTGCTAGGGAACACTCGCTCACAGAGTTAATTCATTTGCAGTGACAGGAATGCTCACAATCGCACCCCTATGATGGACAATGTGGACATCCTTTATCCCTTACTTTTCTCATCTTTAAAGGCAAGGATATCTTAAGGGTCAGGCAATCTTTAGCTTATATTCCTTACCTAAACTCACCTACATTTTGAATGTTAAAGGACAGAGGGTATCTTTGCAGATTCTAGAAAATTCCCAGTGCCCTGGTCCCTAGTTCCTTTCTATCAACCTAGAGGTCTAAAGTTTGCAATGATCCCTTTTATGTAACAAAAACAAAAAACCAAACCAAACCAAACCACCACCACCACCAACAACAACAAAACCTCTCACAGGATGAAACACCTTTCCCCACCAACATAGCTATATATCCAGACTTACACAAGGACTGGGCTCTCTACTCTAGCTCTGAGACAGGGGAAGGGAGAAGGATCTTGTTTGAGATCCCTGTAGTTTCTCTAGAAATAGGGGGTCTTAAGACTCCCCACAAGATGACAGCAGGACTCACGTTTTCTAGGCTCATTTTGTGATGTTTAAGATTTCATTCTGCTTCCAAGCAACCAGAAGTCCCAGGAGAATTCCCAGTACTGCAAAGCTATAAATACATGCAACTTTCAAAAGCCAAGCTGTGTTATAGAGCGGGTAAGTTGTACTATGAACAACAGAATTGGGACCCAGCGTTACATATAAAAAACCATTTAAATAAATCAAAAGGGGGAAAGGAGAGGGAGAGGGAGAGAGACCTTGAGGTTCTTAAAGAGTAGTACCCTCTCTAACTGGTTCAGGGCTTTGGTCTGCTCCCCACTACTTAGCTCCAGTTTGTTGAGGAGACATGGAGAAATCTGTGAAAGACAGGCAAATGCACGATTTAAACAGAGTAAAATAAACTCAGACACGCGCCAACAGGGCACAGGGCAGGAATGGGGATGAATGGGAGGGAACAGGGGCAGGTCAGGTGCATGCACCAAATAGCCAAGGTCATTTCCATGGGCAGAAATTCATCAGAGGTCTGAGAAGTCCAGAGTTTCAGCTCAAGATAGAAAGAAGCCATCCTGATCAGCATTCTTTTCTTAGCAATCTGAGACCCCTTTGATCTGGAGTACAGCTTGATTTGATCTCTTCAACAGAGACTATTGAAAGCACAAGCCCAGTCTTATTCAGCATTGGGGGGGGGGGTAGATTTGGGACACAGCCTCTCTAGGACTCTTACTTGCTGACAAGGCTGAGCCAAATGGGATGGCCAGATTTTCATCTTTGTCAACATGCATCTTTACCCCAGCTTGGTAAGCCTTGTCCAGTTTCCTTAAGCACTGACTCACTAGCATATGTGGTAGGTCAACAAAGACAGGTAGGTCAGAAAGGAAAGGGGGAGGAAGGAGAGGTACATGGGAGGTATATTTCTGACTTATAGGAGTAACAGTTATTTGTAGATTACAAGTAGAGCAATCTAAGCAAAAGCATGTCTTTGCTACTAAGCAATAGTAGCACTGAAGTTTGGAAGTTAAGGTGGTTTGGACAAGGGACAACAGATGAACTTTCAGACCCCACCTTCTTCATGTTGGTTCCCACATAGCTCTTGGGTTCTTCTTTAAACTGAGGTAACCTGTAAGATAGAGAACAGTATGACTTATCGGGAATAATGACAATGTTCTTCTCTAGACCTGTTAGAGCACACATATCCTTGTCTCTTAGTTTACTCTTATGAAAAGCTAGTTAGAAAAAAGCTAATCTTAACCCCCTTAGAGCTTTAGAGCTATAGGAATTGGAATATGTAAGATATAGACAAAGTAGTCACTGGGACAGGGTGACTAAGCACTCTGGGAGTATGAAGGCTCTTTTCATCCTTGAAAAGCACTGCTGAAAGCCAAGAGATAGTCAGGCACAGAAAGTAGTGAAAGCAGGTTGGTGTTTTAAAGGCAGTAAATCCATGGAGTAAGAAACTCTCAGTAGCAGAATCCAAGGACAGTCTAATGCACAGATAATAGGGATCAAGCCTGAAAGGAAAAGAAAGCTCATTTGTTTAAAAGTCATTGCTTCAATCCTTCCCTAAGTGTGTCTTTTGAAAGGAAGTATAGAATAGGCAATGCGATCTAGGACAAAAAGGTTTCTTGGGCTCCAAATGAGGGAATCCTTAGGGAGATCAAAGATCAAGGTTTCCCTGGGACTAAGGGGTCTGCCAGGATATGGAACTTTTAAATGCTAAAATCAGGAAGTTCCAGGCAAGCCAAGGTAAAGGCCAATAAGTCAGCTTTTACAATTGTTGGTTATCCTAGCCTTGGCCTTCTTGTACAGAAATCAGGCTAAGTTTAGGGAGCTCAGCAACCTGTTCCAGGCTGCTTAAATTTGGCCTCTTCTCTGCACTCTCTTTCCCAGATGCTATCTGCACAGAAACAGACACAAGTTTGGGAAGCAGAGATAAAATAACCCTCTGCTTCCCTGAGGCCATGAGAGTTCTCTCTCCCTTCTCCCTTGCTCAGTAACCCTGGGCCCAGAGAACTACTGTTATCTGTAGTCCCAGGGGCCTCTGATGTGGTCATGGGGTTGGCCAGGTCCCTAAAGTGGCTGTGTGGAAGCAGGACGACTCAAGAGGCCTGGGCAGCCGGGCAGAAGCAAACAGCAGCAGGTTTACCTTGTGAAGAGCAGCTGCACCATGTCTACGAGAGTGTGCTCTGCGGATTTTCTCAATAACTCTGCACAGGCAAAAACAAATAACACAGGTGTCATTACTTGCTGTGCTATTATCAGGAGACCTCTCAGAGCAGACTCCCCTCCAAACTGTGTTTACCAAGGATTATGCCAAACTTATTAAAACCAGCTCCAGCTCAGCCTGGAGCTATAACTTTACCAGACCACTAGGTGGTACTATGGAGTCAGGAAAAAGGGGACACACTAGTTGGGTTTTCTTGGGTTATCAATTGGTGTCAATCCCAGAAACCCTAAGGGAGAAGATTTGGTTCTGGAAGTGAGTCTGTCTAAGATGCATCCCATCCTGCCCTGCAATAGTGGGACGAGATCTCTATTCCAGCTTCAGAACAACCCCCTTAAGGTTACCCAAGGTGGATGATGGGTAAATCCTATTTCTCTGGGCTTCAGAGACAGCATCCTGTATACATGCTCATATACCAGCCCAGAAGGATGAAAGACCTAGTATTCAAGCACCTACCACTGAGCCTCATTTCAAAGCAAATCCGGAAGCAAGACTGCATAATCTCACATACAGATTCATTTGTTAAGTGGGTGCCCACTGGGGTTAGCAACAGAGTTCGAAGAACCTACAAGGAAGGAAGAGAAGTCACTGTGATGAACAAAGCAGGGTGAGTAAAGCTGATCTGAAGGTAGAAAACACACCTAGAGAGCTGGGCTCTCCTTGGGAGGCAGAGGCAGGTGGATCTCTGAGTTAGAAGCCAGTCTGGTCTACAGAGCAAGTTTTAGGAAAGCCAGGGCTACACAGAGAAACCCTGTCTTGAGAAACCAACCAAACAACCAAACAAAATAACCACAAAAGGGACCTAGCAAGTACATTTACAATTTTTCTTCTTCTCGTCGTTGTCATCGTCGTCGCTTGTGTTGTGTGCGTGTTCATGTGTGCGTGTGTGTGTGGCATGGGTATGTGGAGGACACACTAATACGTGGGTATCAACGTCAAACATGTGGACCAACTTCACTTAAGGCTGGGTCTCTCACTGACCTAGAGCTCACCAATTAGGCTAGACTGGCTGATCAGCAATACCCAGGATCCTCTGTCTATGCTTCTCTGGGATTCCATGTATACTCACCACTATGTCTGGCTTTGTACAAGTATTGGGGATCTAACACTTGTCTTCACACCTATAAGGCAGTTTACTAACTGAGCTAGCTCCTCAGGAGACCAAACTCACACATGCTAGGCCACACATGTGGCTCTACCAGTGAGCCACATGCCCAGCTTGGGCTGAACTTGTGGTCTTTCTGCTTCAGTCTCCTAGGAGCTCCAATTACAAGTATGATGACCAAGGCCAATTTCAGGGCTTCTGTTTCTTTTTAAGTTAGCAAAAAGTAAGCTGACCTTAAAGCTAGGTAAAATGTCACATGCTTATAATATTAGCACTTGGGAGATCAAAACAGGAATAAGAATTCAAGGTCTTTCTTAGTTATATGAGACCCTGTCCCTGCCAAAACAAAACATTTTAAAAATTAAAAAAATTAAGCCAAGTGTGGTGGTACACACCTTTTATCCCAGCATTCTGGAGGCAGAGGCAGGCAGATCTTGAGTTTGAGGCTAGCCTGGTCTACAAATTGAGTTCTAGAACTCAGACAGCCAAGGCTACACAGAGAAACCCTGTTTTAAAAAACAAAACAGAGCTAGGCAGTGGTGGCACATGCTTTTAATCCCAGCACTCAGGATCTCTTAGTTTGAGGGCAGCCTGGTCTACAGAGTAAGTTCTTGGACAGTTAGGGATACACAGAGAAACCTGACTCAAAACAACAATAACAACAACACCACCACCCAAAACCAAAAACTCAAAATAGAGATTCCCATGTGCCTGACTTGGAGCCCTTTCTTTGCTTCACATAGTCCTGACATAGTTCATAACTCACTGGAACTCTAGCCCACAGGCCTAACAGATGGACGACACAGGTACAGTCTACCAGAGGCACAAGATGTATTAAGGGCTTCTGGTAGTTGATACCAATTCATTTAAGCTCTTAATTATTTTCCTTACAAAAAGCTTTTACTTTGGGTACCTGAGCTCCTTGTTTGGAAACAGGCGGCCTCTAAAGCCTCAGTGGACTCGAAACATAGTTTCATGTGGCTGCTGGCAGACCTGGGAAGTGGCACTGGCAGACCAGCCCTCCCTTGCCCATTACCCTGATTGTTCTTCCCTCTCACTTACCTGAAGGATTTTCATCAGGACAACTTCATCACTGGCAGGATCTGTGCCCACAAAACGGGCGTGAGTGACAGCATCTGCCATGTTCTCCATGCCCTCTGCTGTGCCCTCATGAGTTGGATCTGCTCCAGCAAAAGGGACAGATTAAATTATGTCAAGAAGACAGGAAGGGGCAGACACTGGCTTTCTTATGAGTCTCTTAATCTATTGTTTTGATTTGTTTTTATGTTTGTTGTTTTGTAGCAGCCTAAGAATTTTACCCATAATGCTAGTGGTGGTGTACACGTCTTTAAGCCCAGCACTTGGGAAGTAGAGGCAGGTAGGTCTCTGTGAGTTCAAGGCCATCCTGGTCTACAGAGCAAGTTCCAGGACAGCAGGGCTACACAGAGAAAACTTGTCTAAAAAAAAAGAAGAAGAAGAGGAAGAAGAGGAGGAAGAGAAAGAGGAAGAGGAAGAGGAAGAGGAAGAGGAAGAAGAAGAAGAAGAAGAAGAAGAAAAGAAAAAGAATTTCCTCTACCAAGTAAAAAAAAAAAAACCACTTTCTGTGTATCAAAATTACCTGTAGTGTTTGCTAAGCATCCACACAGCCTGGCTCACTTCTAGAAGTTTCTTTTTCCATTCTCTCTGTCTCTGTCTCTCCCCCCCCCCACCCCTTTACTTTCCACCTTCTTTATTTTTTGAGACAGGGTCTCTCACTGAACGTGGAGCTCAGTGACTCAGCTGGACTGAGGCCGGCAAGCCGCAGTGACATCAGTTCTCCAGAGCTGGAGTTACAGTGCTCAGCTCTTCACTGGGTGCTAGGGCTCCAAACTCAAGATCCTCATGTTTGTGTGGCAAATGCTTTACCAACTGAGCCCCTAGAAGCTTTGAGTTTGTAGGGATACAGTGGAGCCTAAGAACCTGCATTTCTAAGATCTCAAGTAGTTAATCCTGCTGGTCTAGGGACACATTGAGGAATCACTAGTGGTAAGCTATTCATTTGGTAGTGGAAGGGTCTTGAAACAGGAGCAGACAGCAGTCAGAGTCAGACCTTTGAATGCCAAGGTTACAGCTTTTCTCATCTCATCTTTTAAAATGACTTCTCTTTGGTTGTTTGGTTGTGCATTCTGGTGCAGTTGAATTAAGGGAATGAGGGAAACAGATGGTTAGTGCCACCACTATGCTCTGGGCGGCACACTGCCACAGATCCAAGGCTGTTTACTTCCATTCTCATTTAAAACAACACTCGGCAAGAATCGTGGCACGAAGGCCAGGGGAGGTGCCATACACTTGGAATCCCAGCACTTGCCAGATGGAGGCAGGAGAATGAATTAGGAGTTTGAAGCCAACCAGGACTATAATATAGAGAGACCTTGCCACCTACTCCAAATAACGTGTATCAACTATTTAGTTAGTTTTGTTTTTTAAGACAGGATGGAGTCTAGGCTGGCCTTGAGCTCTCTGTGAAGCTCAGTGTGGTCTTCAATTCCTTGTCCTCCTTCCTCTGCCTCTTAAGTGCTGGGATTATAAAGCATGTGCCAAACACACCCATCTTAAAAAAAAAAAATTCTTGTCCCTTCTTTAACTAACCAGGCTGTAGGAGAGAAAGAGAAACAAACTGAACGGGACTGGAGGCTGGGGACGGAGCAGGCAGTGTTTCAGTTGTGAGAAAGAGGTGAGAAGCTGATAGTAAATCAGTTCTGTGGAGGGATAAACTTTGCTTCTACTCATGTGGCAAACAGCTATAAGGAGCAGGCTAAGAAGCTGCCTCCAGAGATGGAGAGTCCTGCAGAAGGCTACTTGCTCTCAAGTGTCTGTTCTGGTGCTTAGTCCTGAAAAGTGAGCTGACGGAGAAAAGCAGGGAAGAAAGGCAGCACGTGATGAAGCTCAGGCAGTGGTGAGGCTGAGTTAGCACAGAGAGCAAACGCCCTCCTGACTGGAGTGGTAGGAGTCAGGACACAGATCTTGCCACCCCTCCCTCCTTTTTCTTCATTTGTGAGACAAGGTCTTGCTATGTAGCCCTGGCTTGTCAGAAACTCACTAGACCAGGTTAACCTTGGACTCTCAGGTCCCCCTGCCTCTGCTCCAGAGTGCTGGGCTTTAAAGGTGTGTGCCACCACACCTGGCAATTTTTCCCTTTTCTGGTACCTGAAATTAACAGAGTTCCTGAGCCTAAAGCTTGGGGGATTGCCAAGAAACCTGAGCATTTCTCTTGCAACAGTGAGCCAGAAGACTTTCATTAACTGTGAGTACTTTTTGTTTTCTTTTTCTCTTCTGTCGTCTTGGCACTAGTCTCTGACATGTCCAAGACTCTGTCTACTTGCAGCATCCCTCTTCTAAGTACCAAGTGGAGGAATCAGAGCACGGTGTGGTGATCCAGCCCTTCCTCCTCTCATCTTCCCAGCTCCCTCATTCCTTACGGCCCTGCCTAAACACTCTTGCAGTCCTGCTGGAAAGTCCTTTATTTAGGCCTTGAGGGCCACAGGAAAGCTAGGTCTTTCTTGTGTTGAACAGCACGTCAGAGGTCAGCGAATAGCAGTCTTGCTCACATCCCAAGGCTCCTAGGAGTCTATTTCTTCCTCTCTTTCAGTAATTTCTTGATAAAGTGGTTTAAATCCTTTTGATCTTTTTGTATTCTTATTCCTTCACCTTGAACACAGTAGGAAAATCCATTTTCCAAGAAGGCAGGTAATAGTGATGAGCCTTAGAATTGCAGGTAGAGTCTGCCAGCAAGCTAGACAGTCAGTGCTACAACTCCTGACCTGGCAGGTGCATGGGACCAAACTAAAGGCCAGTCTGTGGAGCAGAAAATAATCTCAGAAGCCTTGGGCTGCAGGATGCAGAGGGCAGTGGGTTGGTTTCTGCTAGGAGGTTATAGAAACGAAGGATTCCTCGGTGTGAGTTCATTAGACCTTGTATCCTGCCAGACTCTTTCAGGTCCTTGTCTTCTAGTCACTTGGTAGCCAGCTTCAGAGAGCCTTGCCAGCCTCAGTGTTTTGTTTTATGGCTCTTGTACATCCCTTCCACTCAGTTCCGCATGCCTCTAGCGATCATTACCTCCAACATTCTCCTTTCCCACCACAGGAAACTGCATTGACCAGCTGGCCTGAGGTCTCCAATGACCAGCCTCTTTGCCAAGTCCAGGGAGGGACAGAGGAAGGAGAAAAGATCAAAGGGAAAGACTCAGAAGGGCAGCTGCTGAAGGCTGTGAAGAGTCATGACCTGCAGGTGGTGCTCAGGTCAAGGCTGGCAGAGCTGGACCTGATTTCCTTCAGGGAAGGAAGATATGAAGCTGAGGCTCATGTGCCTGGAGAGGTTGAGACCTTACTCACTCATAACCTGGCTGACACCCAAAACTCCTGCTCAGAATCCTGAATGCATTAGCTAAGCAAATCCAATTTTCTAGAGTAGATAAAGTTTTCTCGCCCTGAACTTAAAGGTCATTCATTTGCTTCTGGCTGCCTCGAACCTGAGCCTCATCTCACTTTGTCTCTCCATTCTGGAACAAAAACAGCTGCCTGTTTTCTTGCTCTTCACTTTTTCACATGGGTTTGTAATGGGGGGAAAATTTAAAATTCTAAGTGATAAGATCAACTGAAAAAGGAATCCAAATGCACATGTTACACAAACTGACTGTGGGAGATACAACTCAGTGGTGGAGTACTTGCTTAGTAGGTGTGAGGCCTGGGTTCAAGCCCTGCTAGTGAAAAAAAAATAAAATCAAAGATCCACTCTAGACTGGGTGCAATAAGAGGTATAGACTGAGAATAAAATTTTACAATATAGTAGATAACAGACTCTCATCCCTACTATACAAAGAGCTTTTACAACTGTTAAAACAAATCCAAAAGAGAGACAAAAGAAACTCAAAGGTTCAACCTCAAGGAAATAAAACAACATACAGATTTTTGCCCACCATAGTGGCACACACACAAAACAGAAAACTGGTAACACTCAGGGCTGAAGATAGCAAGGAGAAATGGAAATCCCCAGAGCATTGCTGGTAGGAAGGTAAATGCTTTAACCTACCAGGGAAGCGATCTATAAAATGTAGCACTTGTACTTCACACAGAAATAAAATCAGTAAATAAGGCCATAGAAACACAGATTTTATTTCAGCTTATTTATCATGGCTTCAAAAAGAGAATAATAAATAAGGAACTCCATCACATCAAGGACGAATGAGGAGGAGAATGAGGAGTTATTTCATAATTAAGTTTCTGTTTGGGGCATGAAGAAGTCTGAGAAATATTTGTTGGGAATAGTTGTATAATGACTAAAACTACTGAATTATTGATTCAATTCGATTAATGGGGGCTATGGCTGTAGACTGCTTGCCTAGAATGCACGAAGCTACTGTTTTGATCTTAACACTTCATAAAGCTGCATGTGGGAGCAAAAGGGTTATCATCCCAGTATGGGGAGGTAAAGGCAGGAAGACCTGAATTCCCAGTATCCTTTCTACATAATGAATCTGAGGCTACCTTGTTGCACATGAGGCTCTGTCTTCAAAAAAAAAAAGGTTAAAAGGTAAAATTATATATGTGTGTCTGTGTGTTTTCCTACAATGAAAAGAATAAATCAGCTATATAATTATATGTGTACATCAAATAAATGCCATTAAGTGAAACACAGAAAATATATAGTACAAATCCCCTCCCTCCCATTAAAAAAAAAGGGGGGGGGATAATCAGGCTGGAGAGATGGCTCATCAGTTAAGAATACTCTGCTCTTCTAGAAAACTCAGGTTCAGTTCCCAGCACCTAGATAAGGCTGCTCATAAATGCCTGTAACTCCAGTGTCAGGATAATGTGACACCCTCTTCTGGCCTCTTTGGGCACTTGCATGCACATGGAACCCATATAAACACTCAGGTACACACATACACATACAATAAAACAAATAAATAAATAAGCACAGATTGGAAAATAAGGCCAAGCAGCCAGAGGGAGGAAAGGTTCAGTGCATAAGGGAACTTGCTGTCAAGCCTCATGGTTGAGTTTTATTCTTGGGACCCACATGATGGGTCCTATGCCACAAATTGTCTTCTGACCTCCATGTGGATACCTTTCTGTGAGCATGTCCCCTCTCCCTGCTTCCCTGTTGTGTGTAATTTTAGAAACATGCTTGCTCCTTAGCATACAGATAAATAAAAGTAATTTTCAAAAAGGGCAAACTAAACCACACTCTTAACTCTACAAAGTGTGGTGGAAACTAGAGTCCCAGGCAATCTCCTCTTTTCTCTCCCTCCATGGAGAGAAGGCAGTCAATTAGCATGATGAAGAATAAGTAAGCCTATGTCTCTACTAGGACAGGGACATCTGGGCAAACCAGCTGGTTTAAGGCCTGTGCAGCAGGAGATGGAGTGTTGCAGACATCCAACTAAGCCTAAGTGCTTACCTATGAGTGCGTAGGACAGGAACTTGTTGACAGAGGTGAGTGCCAGGCCAGTGATAGGACCAGTGGTGTCTTCAGAGCGAATTACTTCCAGAAATGGACGAAGGAATACATTTGGCTCAATCTCTGAGAGTTCTGCAAGTAAAACAAACAAACACAAACCAAGAATGAAAAGACACTCTCTAACAAAAGTAATCCCGGCAAAGGGTCATTTTTGTCTGTTGGATGAAGTTAGACGTCTTCTTGTTTGGGTCAGCCTTCTTCCCCTAAATACCTTAAATTAAGCTCCTGATATTACCGTTTTATCTGTAAAAGGGTTAAGATTTAGCTCTAAAGATTAATATTTTTTAAAAAGAACATTTAAAAAGTTAACAGTAAGATTATTAAAATGGTGAGTTTTGCCGGGCAGTGGTGGTGCACACCTTTAATCCCAGCACTCGGGAGGCAGAGGCAGGCGGATTTCTGAGTTCGAGGCCAGCCTGGTCTACAGAGTGAGTTCCAGAACAGCCAGGGCTACACAGAGAAACCCTGTCTCAAAAAGAAAAAAAAAAAAAAAAAAGATGAGTTTTCTGTCATAAAGACTACTGTTTCCATAACTGTTGTGTGTGTGCTTGAGTTTAGTACACTGTGTCAAAAAGCTAACAATAGCTGGGCATCAGGTGTGACAGTTCATATTCTAATCCTGGTTTCTGGGAGGCCGCAGTAGGAAAATCACTACCCGTTTGAAGGGGGCCTTGTCTACACAGCAAGTTTCAGGCCAGCCAGGGCTACATAGCAGGCTACTCTATTTCAAGACTCAAAAATAAAAAAGGAAAGGAACCAACAATATTTATTTAAAAAAAACCAAAATAGCATGAATTAATTTTCTACACTCATTTCATCATTTCTTCAGTGATATACAGGTGAGCTTTACCTTGTTACTGACAATATAACTAAAGAAATTCCCAGGAGAGGAAAACCTGGCTTCAGTTCCCTGATGAAAGGAAGCCTCCAGTCACAGTGACAGTTTGTAATCTTGGAAGGTCCTAACCACTGCCTTCCTTCCTTCCCTCCTTCCTTCCTTCCTTCTTTCCTTCCTTCCCAGAGCACACAGGCAGCTAACTGTCCTGAGATGAAGGAGCGTTACAGTCTTTGAGAAAAGTATGCTTTAGCTAAGACAAGGATTGGCCTTAGACCGCACAGTGAGCAGAGCTGGGATCTCCGTGGTTCTACAGTTCCCAAACCACACATCGGCCCTCCCTCATTTCCAGCACATACTCTACTGTAGCAGACTTCAGTCCAGGTCAAGACAAACTGCTCTGGAATTCCTGCTACCTGACTTTGCTGAGGGTTAAATTCGCTTCCTTCTACTCTATTGTGGTTTGAGTTTTCAGAGCCAGTTCCCTTTTACTTTTCCCAAACAGGCCAGAATCTTTTAGGGATATGATCAAGGCTATCCCACCTTAGAGACTGAAGGGAGGAAAAGTAGGTGTGTGTGTGTGTGTGTGTGTGTGTGTGTGTGTGTGTTGTGCGCCCCACGCAGTGCACTTATGAACCTTCATTTTCATGCAAATATTAGGGCACTCCCTACTCAGTCCCTACCTTCCCTCCTCTCTGAGTAAACAATTTCTGGGTCGGCTGCTTCCCAGATTAACGCTTTAATTAACTGGCAGATTGGGTAGTATTTTCCAAGGCTGTCTGTACAGTGTTCACATCAGCTGTACAAAACCTGCTTCTCATTACCCAGTGGGTCCACCTAGAGATTGATGACTTACCGAAAAAACTAAAGAGAAATGTGTGTGAGAGCATGCACATGTGTGTTAATAGACATGAAGGTAGAGAGGATATATTTAGGAAGAGTGAAATATATAACACTTTCTAAAGGCTCGTTAAAAAATGTACAGTTGGGGGTGAGGGTGGGGGCTGAGTAAGGTGCTCGCTGCATAAGCAGGAGGACCTGAGTTCAGATCCCCAGCACCTGGGTAAAAAAGCTTCCAACTCCAGTATGAAGGGTAGAGACAGGAGCCCTGTGGGCTTGCTGGCTAGCATGCCTAGCTGAAAAGGTTCAGTGAGAAACTCCATCCCCAAAAATAAGGTCGAGAGCAATGGAAGAAGATGTCTGATGTTCGGTATGCACATCTGCACGCACAGGTGACCATACACACAAAATGAAAACCATATTCGCTTGCTACTTTAGGAACACAAATGTACCATGTTTACCTTAGCCTGTGAGTCATCTAAAACATGGCCATGTTTGGTATACATGAGATATTCATCCCAGCTGTTGCATATCAGTGGTTTGTCCCCATTTACGGCTGAATATTATTCTATTCTCCATGTATGTTCTGTAGCTTCTTTATTCACACACTGGCTGAGGGGCATCAGGCTCTCCAGTTTACTACTCCTGTCCATTTAGAGGAGTGGTTCTCAACCTGTAGGCCGTGACCCCTTTATAAGTAGAACAACAGGGGTCGCCTAAGACCCTCAGAAAACACAGATATTTATACTACAATTCATAACAGTAGCAAAATTACAGTTACAAAGTAACAGGAAATAATTTTGTGGTTGGGGTCAGCACAGCTTGAGGAACTTACCTGTATTAAGGGGTGGAGGTGTTGGGAAGGTTGAGCAGCACTGCTCTCGAGTCTTATCTCATCTCAATTCCAGTCTTTTCTATTCTTTACAGATCTTTACAGCAGACATATTTTCTTTTTATTTACTTATTTTGAGCAGGGTTTCTCTGTATAAAACCTTGACTATTCTAGAATTCATTCTGTATACCAGGCTAGCCCCAAACTCACTCAGAGCCCTACCTTCTGAGTGTTGGAGTTAAAGGCATGTACCACCATCATCCCAATTATCATATTGATTTTATGGATTGTATTTTGGTCTGATGCTTAGAGTCACTTTATTGAACCTTAGGCGCTTTTAGATCCCCCCCCCCTTTGAAACAAGATTTTATGTAGCCTAGACTATCCTTGAACTCCTATCCTCCTGTCTCTAACTCCTAAGTGCTAGAATGAAACCACATCTGGCTCTCTTTTGTCTGTTTTTTTTGTTTTGTTTGGGTTGGTTTTGAGAAAGGGTCTCATTAAGCAAACCGGAACTAAAAAGACTTTTAAATAGTTTTGGATTTATTTTATTGTATGAGTGTTTTGCCTGTGTATACTCGTGCACCATGTGCACGCCTGGTGCCTGTGGAGGTAAGAAGCAGGTATTAGGTCCCTTGAAACTGGAGTTAGGGATGGTTGTGAGCCATCAGGTAGGTGTTGGGAACAGAACTGGGTCCTCTACAGGAGAGACAAGTGCTCTTTCCTCAGAGCTACCTCTTTAGGGCCAAACATAAAGAATTTTCTTAAAAAGTCATTATCTGTTACATGTAGCTGTCAAAAATATTAATAGGACATTTTGGGCTGGAATGCAACATTACCAGAGAGACGCAGCTCTGTATTGCAGACAGAGTTGGGATAAGATAAGAGAGACAGACAGATGGACACTGTTGATGAGACATGTGCTGGCAGCCTAGCAATTGCTCCTTGTTCTGTGGCATTGTTCCCCAAGTCTTTCAAGATTGTATATTTAGGTTCAGCTGTCTTGGAAATGTTTCCGAGCACTTTCCAGAGTAACTACTCAAAAGGCTGCTGCTCCCATGGACTGTGGTTACCATTTCCTCCCAGACATGCGTGAGCTCATACATTACAGTTTTGATGCTTGTTTCCCCATAGGTAAAATGGAAATGTCCCTTTATCACAAAGTTCTTGCAAGACGGTAGCAGAAGCGCTCAAGGCTCCTCAGTATTGGTATCACTAAGCACTCATGACACCCTGCTGTAGTAACACTTCTGGTTGTTGAAGAGAAGGGAGTAAGTGGGATTTTCCATGCTTAAAGGTATGTGGAGAGGTTGCTGAGTAGTCCTGATAGTCTAGTTCTTCTTGGCTCTGGCTACTGGCCTCTCAGGCTCATTGCTAGAGATTTTGCTAATATCAGTTTGGAGTTTTCTTTTTGTATTTCCTATTTAAGTCCTCTGTAGATAGCTGACAGGGCAGTAATTGATAATAAACTTATAAGTATCTTCTCTTCTTGCTGTTATTGAAGAATGAAGCTTTTTACTAGATAAGAGGAATTTTGATTGAAAAAGCTGCTCCAAGTACAACAGCTGCATAAAGCTGGGGTGTCCCAGCATGCTATAAAGTAGCAATACAAGTTTTTAATTTCTCCTGGGCTTTGAACTGGCCTGCTTGAGCCTGGGCTTGGTGGTAATAGTGCATGCAGAGTAAGGACTACAGCAGCTTTAGCGTGCCTGACGTTACAGACAAATTGTTCACTGGCCCCCTCTAGAAACAACAACAACAACAACAACAACAAATAAAACTGGTGTTTAAAGCTCACACATCAAACTTGTGCTCCAGGGAGGGAGATGGCTCAGTCTGTCCTCAAGCCGATATTTGAGGACAGTCCCTATGGGCCTCATTTAGACTGCTGGCCTTGTTAAAGGGGCCTTGGTCTCCCTCCTGGATTAGGAGTGAATCTGGACAAACCTAAGGCTTAATTTAGAGGCAGGATTCCAATCAATAACAGTGTATAGCCACTGGTAGGAGAAGAGGAACAGGGGAAACTAAATCCTAGGACGGTTGAGCTATAATTTTATTTGTCATTTTACTCACAGTTAGTCACCCTATAGAAATAACTTGGTACTGGGGCTGGAGAGATAGCTCAGCAGTTAGGAGCACTGCGTCTTCTTCCAGGGGGATCTGGGTTCAATTTCCAGCATCCATAAAATAGGTCACAACTGTCTGTAACTCTGGTTCCAGGGGATCTGGCACCCAAACACAGACAGACATGGAAGCAAAACATCAATGAACATTAAATAAAAATAAATAAATCCTTTAAAAATTGCTCCTTAAAGAAAAAGAAATAGCTTGGTATACTTTTAAAGAATGTAATACAGAGTTTATGTACCCTGGCTTTGGAGTTAACAAGATCTACATTCAAATTCTGTTTTCAATTTATTGTGTGACCTTGGGTATCACAATCTATGGAAGTCTTCACTTCCTTATTAGTGAAAAATGGAGATGGTGGTATTGCTTCTTAGAGTTATTGAGAGAATAAATTGATCTAAGTATGACCTGTCTCACTAATGTTGCCCAAGCTGGTCTCAAACTCCTGGGCTCAATGAATCTTTCTTTTTCAACCTCCTGAAGCTCAGATTACAGGATATACAGCACCACAATTATCTTGAAAAATATTCAATAACCCATGTAGTTTACTGTTGAAGTCAGAGGCACTGAAGTTCTTTTCCAGACAATGGAATAGGACTTGCATGAAGTGATAGGTAGCGCCTCTAGTACCAAGCTACCCTTGTCATCTAGCAGGGATGCCCTCAGTGAGCCAACCTTTACTGCTGTCCCAACCAGGATTCGTGCATTATACTGACAGACAGTAAAGTATTTTCCTTGTGTGCCCTACCCTTAAGCTCCTGTCTTACCTTTTTAATTTTTCAAGGTTAATCTTATTTTTATGTATAAGTGTTTTGCCTACATGTATGACTGCACACCATGTGTGAGCCTGGTGCCCTCAGAGGTCTGAAGAGGGTATCAGACCCCCTGTCACTGGAATTACAGATGGCTTTGATCCACTATGTGGGGTATGGAAACTGAACCTGGGTCTTCTGCAAGAGAAACAAGTATTCCTAACCACAGAGACATCTCCAGCATGTTTTACCTTTTTAAAGGGGAAGTTAAATGTGATCTCAAGCAGGACAGGGTAACCCCACTTAAGCGCAGAAAATAGTACAAGGACCTCAGGCACAGAGAGGTTTACCAAAAGCAGTCTGTTATCGGCTCATGTATGGCTGGACTTTGTTTCACATTCTCTAATCTCTCCCATAGGGAAAGTTGTCCTGCAAGGACAGAAAGATGGTCAAGGATTTGTCTGACAGGTGGTCCAGCCAGAGAGCACACATACGAGCCCTTTTCTTCACTGGTTATCTTGAAACTTTTTGTGGCAGGTATCTACGGAGGCTGAGTTTTTATGTCATTTCTGACTCTATCATTTCTAGGGACTTGTGAACATGGCCTGTAAATTATCAATGACAGTTGGAAGGAAATATAAATTTATGATTTCTAGTCCTCAGACTTTTGAACATGAATCTTTAGATATGCAAGTTGAGGAATCACTTGTGTTTAATCAGAGTCTATCCACTCAACCAAATTGGAGATGGCTGTGATGGCTCATGCCTGTAATCTCAGTTACTTAAAAGAGACAGAGGCAAGAGGTTTATAATTTCAAAGCCTGTTGAGCTACAGATGGAGTTCAAGATCAGCCAGGGGAATTTAGTGAGACCCTGTCTCAACAATGAGTGAGTTAAGGCTGGTGATGTAGCTCAGTGGTAGAGCCCTTGCCTAATACCTTCAAGGTCCTGGCTTTGATCCCCAGTATCAGTCAAAAAACAAATTATATTAACTAAAAAGTAGGATTCCTAAAGTAACAAAAATGTTTAAAAACAAAACCCAAGTTGGGTTGACGGATTAAAAAGTGAATACTTTCCAAAATACTTTATCAAAAATTTTATCTTGGAGGCTTGAGAGATGTAACTCTAGCTCCAGGGGTCCTGATGTCCTCTTCTGGCCTCTATGGGTACCTGCACACAGGCAGCATTTACACCCAAGCAAATACATACACATAAATCTTTAAAATTTTTATTTGAAAAATTATTTTATTCACTTATTTTCTGTGCACATGCAAGCGGGTGCATGTGTGTGCGTGTGTGTGTGCGCGTGTGTGTGTGCGTGTGTGTGTGTGTGTGTGTGTGCGTGTGTGTGTGTGTGCGTGTGTGTGTGTATGCAAGCATGTAGGTCTGAGGGCAAGCCCCTAACCTCCTTTCTTCTAATTTTTTTGTTAAAAGATTTATTTCTGTTTTACATGTGTGGGTATTTGTCTGCATGTATGTCTGTGTACCATGTGTGCCTGATGCTCATGCTCTCAGCTACTAAGTCATCTCTCCAGCCCTGAAATGTTTTTTAAATTTTAATTTAATAAAAAAATTAATGATTACATATGTTTTTTGAGAAAGGATTTCTTTATGTAGCCCTATGTAGTCTGGACTCCCTATATAGACCAGGTCAGCTCTCAGACTCATAGAGAACTGCTTGTCTCCGCCTCCTGAGTGCTGAGATATAGACATGCACCATCACACATGGCTTCACTATTTTTTTTTTTTTTTGGATTTTTGAGATAAGATTTCTCTATGTAGCCCTGGCTGTCCTGCAACTTGGCTCTGTAGACAGGCTGGCCTCAAATTCATACAGAACCAGCCACCACCACCTGGCTTATCTTCAGTCTTAAAAAAAAAGTCCTGGCTTTCCTGGAATTCACTCTGTAGCCCAGGCTAGCCTCAAACTCACAGCGATCCATCTGTCTCTGCCTCCCAAGTGCTGAAATTAAAGGCCTACAGCATCAAGCTTATTTTATTATTACTAATTATGTGTGGGTATGCGTGGCTGCAAGTGAGTATGTGTAAGTTGAGTACAGGTGTCTTCCGGGCCAGATGTGTTAGAGCAACTGGGACGGGAGTTACAGACAGCTATGAGCTGCCTGATGTGACTGGTGAGAACCAAGCTTGGATCCTCTGAAAGAGCAAGTGTTCTTAACCACTAAGTCATCTCTCCAGCCCCATGGCCTCAGTCTTAGATAATCATAATACCAAAGATAATCACCAGCTCTCCTCTGTCCCTCGACCTCCCAAGTCTAGAGCACCATAAGCACTGGACTGAAAAGTGGACATATGCTAGGCAAACTGGTAGGTAAGACCTGGGGGAAAAAAACCAAAACAACAGGCCACTGTAAGAACTTCAGTGGGGCTTGCGTTGTCCTGCAGCTGACTTTGTTGGAGCTTGCATTGTGTATATTTACTCAAAAATGATCCTTTACTTTGCATTTATAATCTTAAGTTTTAGCTCTTTAAGGAGCCTTTTAAAAACTCTAGTTACTACTCCTGCCTTCACTAGAAAATCCCCGTAGACGAAGACACTATGGAGCAGAAAAGCGAAGCATTTTTGCACAAGCTCACAGAGTTAGTACTGGAACCAAGACTTGGTCTAGTGCATTTCTTTATTTCATTTCTCTTATAGAATAGGGCAAGGTTGCAAGGCCTGTCTAGGCTTTATCCATCAGTTTAGGATTAGGAATTAGTTAGTGGAAGCTGCCTTTGGCATTTTTCCCCCCCTGGAATTAACTAGTTTCTAAAACTAAGCCTATGTGCCCACCTGACCATTCACAGATCTGGATAATTTTAAAGCTAATAATCAGAGGTAATGACAGTATATGGCTCCTACTTTATCATTATGTTTTTTTGGTTTTATTTTGTTTTAAAGACAGAATTGTTCTTGTGCTTGCTTTAGCAGCATACGTCCCTTAGCTATACAGGATATCCCAGGACAGGGGGCTATATGGTTATGTACCACCACAAGGGAGGGTCCAACTTGTGGATTCTCCTGTATTAGCCTCCTGAATGTTAGAGTGGTCTGTCTTTCTTTCTTTCTTTCTTTCTTTCTTTCTTTCTTTCTTTCAGGTTGGTGTACTTGCTGGCCTTGATCTCACTGCAATCTACTATTTCAGCCTCCTGCATCACAGGCACGTGTCATCATGCCCAGCTTTGGAACACAACTCTGTTTTTGAAACAGGGTTTCTCTGTGTACCCCTGGCTGTCCTGGAACTCACTCTATAGACCAAGCTCACAGAGATCCACCTACTTGGCTTTCTAGTGCTGGGATTAAAGGCATATGTCACCACTGCCTGGTGCCTGTCCCCACACCTCCTTTTTTTAAAGATAGTGTTTTACTATATAGCCCTGGCTGACTTGAAACTGAGATCTGCTGTCTTTGCTTCCCAAGTATTGGGATTAAAGGTGTGTGACATCACACCAGGCTTGGGCCACTACTCTTTATGTCCCCTGGTGACCAAAAACCTCATAGCTCCTAACTACTAAACTTCCAGCACCTCAGAAATTTCATTTGTAGACTATTCTCAAGCTCTGACTTTCAGAAGAAATATAATCTTGAAAAAAAAAAGTATCATAGTGAGAAAAGTAGATTATGGTGACCTAACAATCCCTGCTAAGTTTGAATAGATCAGCAAAGACAGAAAAACCAAACAGGAGTTTTGCTCAAATAATTCTGCCCTATGCCTTTGGATATAGAAATGTCAAGAGAGTTAAATGAACACCTTTTGCTTCTATCATGGGATGATTTACAGGTTTCTTCAATGTGATCCATCTTGTCAATGACTCTGCCTCTAGAAACCTAGGTCAGTATTTGCAGGATGAAGAGCTATGATGAAGGCAGGCTGATGACCCTATAGAAAGCAAGAAGAGAGAAGTAGACTCTGAGGGCAAAAGGGTGGAGACAGGCATTTCTGAAGCTAAATGGTGTTGAAATAACATACCCTAGGCCTTTTTCCTTGTCAGCGTAATCCAATTGAGAATGCCCAACTGCCCCTGATAAGAGTCACTCAGGAGTGAAGAGCTTCACGACCAGGGAAAGCAGCTTATGTGTGCATTTTGGTTCAGGAATGTGTCAGCCTGATGCTGGCCAAATGAGAAAAGGCTACTGCAGCTGAGAAACACCCTTCCTGAGAGGGTGCACTAGGAGAGCAGGCTACAAGTGTTCTCTTTTGTCGAAGGCAATGCTTGAAGCCACATGCAGGCTGACCTGAGAAAACAGTGTCAGATTCATCTCCCCTGCAGTCAGGTCACCCATTATTTGAGAAGACAGGAGAGCCGGTGGATACGGGCAGACTTATACTAGGGGCAAAGTATGACTTCTCTGTTTTAATGTCCTAATACAGGTAGTCAAGCTTCCTGTTCACTAGTGTTGAGCAAGTTATAAGGACAATATAATAAGTCACCTCAAGATGTCTGTCTTCTGCCCTGGGTAAATCTGACCTTTGAGACTACAATTTGTGGCCTTGACCAGGCAGTCAGAAATTGAACCTTTAGTTGATTTTAAGAGAACCCACAACTGCTTTCACTAGCAGGGCTTGGATTTCCCTACTAAAAACTGTCTCTCCAATCTACAGCATGCACCAGTCACCTTCAGAGAGCCCTACCATTAACCCGCACTTGTGGACTGGACTGTTTGTGCCTCAAGGTTGTGACTTTCCAGGACTGGAATTCTGGCTGGTCCTCTGTGGTGTCACATATCTCCTTGGTTGTGAAATTATTCAGTATACCTACTGTGAGCAGCATCATGATACTTTTCTTCTGAAGGACTCTAAAAAATATCCAAGTAACTCTAGTCTTCAGGAAGGCCAATCTCGAAAGCAGATCACCAGAAACCTTTCTTTCTGCTGTAGTTTCATAGGAGGCAATAAAGTTGAATGACTAAGTGGCATGGCTTTTGGAGTCAGATGGACCAGGATTTGACTCCAGCTTTTGACACTCAGTTTTATGAACTTAACTGTAAGTATGTCTCCTTGATTTTATTTTGGAGTTTAATTTTTAATCTACAAAAAATGAAGATTACAAAGAGAAAAAGATAGGTTATTGGGTAGGTATAGTGTGTGTGTGTGTGTGTGTGTGTGTGTGTGTCATGGTACAAGGTACTAAATTGTGGCTGTTCTTACTATCTTTCTCTCCTCTAAAAAGGCCATGAACAGTCCAATCAAGAAGGTGCCATTAACAGCTCTGGAAGCACTAGATATAGCCGTCACATTAAATACAATCATGCCAAGGAGTGAGAAATCAGTATTCTCTCAAGACTAATGATCTAGAAAAGAAACAGAAAACCCAAGCTCCTTTCTCTGATATATGTATACCTTGGAATGGATAGGAATTAAAAGAGCCACAAGTTATCTGGTATCTTGGAATTTATCTTTAACTTCTATTCCTTCTTAAGATCTAGAAGTCTGAAATTCCAGGGCTCTGGATGAGACAAGAGAATAAAGAGTTCAAGACCAGAATGAACTGTATAGTAAAATCCTATAAAACAAAATAACAAACACACAATTAGAATTAGTTAAAAGTAAATAATACTGGGCTCAGGAGATGGCTCAGTGGTTAAGAGCACTGACTGCTCTTCTAGAGGTCCTGAGTTCAATTCCCAGCAACTACATGGTGGCTTACAACCATCTGTAATGGGATCCAATGCCCTCTTCTGGTGTGTCTGAAGACAGCCATGGGGGGGTGGGAAATAGATATATATATAAATATATATAGCTATTATATATTTTTATCTATTATATATTTTTATTATATATTTATTATATCTATTATATATATATATAAATCTTTGAAAAAAAACCACAAACAAAAATACTGAACTTTAAAAAAAATGTAAATAATACCAGCTAACATTTATTATAAATACTACTATGTACTAGGCCCTATGATAGGCAACTTGTACCCATTTTCCCATTTTATATATATACAGGGCATAATACATGAAATAAAGTGTACAATAAGATATTATTATTTAGGGTTTTTTAGCCCTAGAGTCTTAATCTAAAGTTCTCTATACTGTTAAATAGCTTATTTTTTAAGTTTTAAGTAAATATTAAAAAAATTGGGCAGTGGTAGTGTACACCTTTAATCCCAGCACTTAGGAGGCAGAGGCTGGCAGATCTCTGTGAATTTGAGGCCAGACTAGTTTATAGAGCTAGTTCCAAGTCACTCAGGGTTACAAAAAAAAAATGTCTCAAAAAACCAAAATAAATAAATAAATCAATAAGTAATCTTTAAAATTTACTATTAGCAGGATGGTGGTGGCACATGCCTTTAGTCTCATCACTTGGGAGGTAGAGGCAGGGAGATCTGCAAGTTCAGGTCCAGCCTGATCTACAGAGTGATTTCCAGTGTTGTGCCAGGAAGTGTTCATGAACCCCAAAAGATCACCATGGAGCTGACTCCAATGCAATCACACTAGGATCTTTATTTACAAGCTCGAGTTTGGGCCACACAGCTGTCTCTAACACAGTAGAACAGGAGGGTGTAGCCCGGAGCTTTCGTGGGACAAGGCTTTATAGGAAATGGCGAGCAAGCAAGGGGGTTTCAGCCTGGCAAGCATCTAGTTGTAGGACTCCTGTAAACCGACAGGTGGGTGTTCTGAAGCAAAACCCTGAACAATCACAAACAGTCTGAAAGTATTTCAGATATAACCAGACTAATCTTTGATTGACAGCTGCTAGGAAGTAGCTAGGGAGTAACTCTGGGGTATGGGCCAAGGATAAGCTATGGGGGTCCTTCCTGGTACTTGGGTGCAGCCTGGGTTCAGCTATAGGTGAAGTTTCTCTTAAGGTGGAAGCCTATTTCAAGATGGAGTAGGTGTGGCCTCTCACCATGACAGCCAGAGCTACACAGAGAAATCCTGTCTTGAAAAAAACAAAACAAAACAAAAGAAACATTTTATTTTAAAGTAGACCTTTCTACCTTTCCTAAATCTGTGTATGTTTGTGTATTTAAAAAACACATACTTTCGTTTTTTGTTTATGTGTGAGTGTATATATATACGCCCAGAGAGGATAAAAGAAAGCATCAGATCCCGTGGTGCTGGAGATCCAGGTTGTTCTAAGCTGCCTGATTTGGATGTTAGGAACCAAACTTGAGTCCTCTGGAAGAGCAGCAAGTACCCTTAACCAATGAGCCACCTTTCTAGCCCCATGAATTTGAAATGTTTTCTTTAGATAGTCTCATTATAGATCCTTGGCTGACTTGGACTACACTATGTAGACCCAGCTGGCCTCTAACTCAGATCCATCTGCTTTTGTCTCCTGAGTGCTAGAATTAAAGGTTTACACCACCACATCTGTCTTCACTCATTCATGTGATAAAATGAGACACTTAAAGAAGTTAAATAACCAAAGTGACCCAGCTGCCCAGCTGCAGAACTTAGGGCTAAGTCCTACCCTGACTCTACCAGACCCCTATTCTAGCCTCAGTTCCGACACTAACCGGCTTGTGTCATTACAAATTACTCCATCTCAGTTATCTCATTTGTAAAATATTTTAGGACCTAGTTTTCCTATAATATTCTAGGATTTAGAATATTTTCTAGAATGTCAGTTGAAAATTATATATTTTTTTCTAGAATATTATAAACCAATACAGGCTACAAACTAGTGCTTGGTATACAATGAGAAAGACAGAAATTGAGAGACAGTATTAACAATTTGACAGATTAGCATTTAGTAATAAGCTGGGTATGATGGTTTATGTCTATAATCCTAAGGCGTGATTGTGTATTTTGAACTACACAGAGAGAGCCTGTCTTAAACCAAACTAAGTTTATATTTTTAAAAATTTGATTTTAATTTCATAATTGATATTATTATGTTTTATAAAACTCTGCAGGTGCAATCTATTGACAAAAAACCATGAAGACAGAACCAATAGCCCTTCAGCAAATACTTTGAGAAGCTCTACTTTGGAAGTTCATCTGAACACTGCACTGGGATTAATTGTTGACATTATAGTCTACTAATTGCACATGTATAAAGATGTACCCTTTAAATCAGTCAAGTCTTCCCAGAGGTCCTGCCCTGCACAACTGGTGGCAGAAGGTGCCCTGCTAGAGCCTCTCCAGTGCCCCTGGCCATTAGTAGCTGAATCTGGAGCTTACCCTCCATTTCCATCAAGGAAGAGCTCCTTTGTTAACTGTATGCACCATGGTTCTCCTTTTTCTTGTGGAAAATGATGGAGCTGAGTGATAGTGAAGATTCCTGGTGGGCTCACTAAAAACAAATAAATTGCCAGTGGTGGTGGTGATGATGGTGGTGGTGATGGTGGTGGTGGTGATGGTGGTGGTAGCAACAGCAGCTCACACCTTTAATCCCAGCACTTGGGAAACAAGAGTCTACAAGGTGAGTTCTAGGACAGCCAGGGCTACATAGAGAAACCCTGTCTGGAAAACCCAAAACCAAACAAACAAATAAAATCTAGCCCTTCTATTTTTCTATTGGCTAAGTCCCTACGAAGCCATGGTTTATAGAATGAAATGCTGGAGTGAACACATCTTAGCAGCCACAGAGTTGAACTACTTCATTTGACAGATGAAGAATGCGGTATGTTAAAAGGTACTACTGCTTCTCTGATTTGATAACAATCTGGATTCATCCTCAGAAGCATATCCAGAGCTCCCTGAACATCCCCAGTGCTTGTTGAAGCCTCTGGACAGTACCACTCTTGCTTCTTTCACTGACCTTTCAATGTCACTCCAAGCTTTCATCTAAGGTTAGCTAACTCAGTGTAACAATAGTCCACAAAAACACTATGCCAAGATTAACTGAGGCTATCCTGAGACTACAAGGTGGAGTCAGTATCTGAAAAATCATTTTGTCATATCAACATCCTCAAGAAGAAAAATTCATGTCAACTGATAACTGATAAGGTAACTGACAAAACATAACCTCCATTCATCATAATTAACATCCACGAAAACCTGATAGTTGTTATACTTTAGAGTAAAATACTAAATGCATTCAGCCTAAAAGTGAGAATAGCAAGTTGTCCACTTTCATAGATCTAAAAGCACTGGCCTATGCAACAAGAAAAGTAAATAAAATATAATTTAAAAACAAAGAAATAAATCCCTTTTGGTAGACACGTGCATGTGCGTGTACACACACACACACACACACACACACACACACACACACATTCCTACCTGAGTTTGGACATCAGTACTTCCTGATGCCAGGCCAGTGTGGAAGTCTGCCTGTAGTCACAATACTCGGGGGTCAAGGACAGGGGATCCCCAGACCATGCTGGCTGGCTAGCCTAGCCAAATCAGCAAATTCTGGGTTCCAGTGAGAGACCTGCCCTAACCTAACATGAGGTGGAGAGCAACTGAAGAAGCTGTCTTTACTTGATGATTGATGTTAGCCTCTGGCCTCTACACACATGTGCTCATACACATGAATTGAATATACATGCTTATACAAGCACATCACATACAGACACATACATAAATTATACATACATAAACCTATAGGTAGAGGATGTAGCTCAATTGGTAGAATATTTGTCTACCATGCATGCAGCCCTGGGTTCGATCCTCACTATCATATAAACAAGGTGTGGTGTTGCACACTTGTAATCCTAATACTCACTCAGGAGGTAGAGACAGGGGGATTAGAAGTTCAAGGTAACTGGGGCTGAATGTATTGCTTGCTCAGTGGTTAAGAGAACTCACTGGCTACTCTTCCAGAGACCCTAGATTACATTTCCAGCACCCACACGGCAGCTCACAACCATCTGTGACTTCAGTACTAGGGGATCTGACACTCTCGTCTGGACGCCAAGGGCACTACATGAACATGGTGCACAGATATACATGCAGGCAAAATACCTGTACATATAAAATTTATAATTTTAAAAGGGAAGTTCAATTTAATCTCTGGCTACATAGTAAGTGTGAAGCCAGCAACAGTTACAAGGGACACTGTATTAAACAACAATGACAACAACAACAACAACAACATCAAGCCAGGCATGGTGAAGCAAGCTTGTAATGTCAGTACTCAAGAGTGCTAAGACAGGAGGATGTTAGGTTTCGTTCAAGCTAGGCTGGGCTACATGGCAAGACCTTTTTTCATAGCAATTCTAGTAGTAAACTGGAGTGTCCAAGTACCCTTGTTGGATGAATAAAGTATGCTACATACTCAGAATGTATACATTACTATTACTCAGCAGTAAAAGGGAACTACTGACACACAGTAGCTCATGTAAATCCCAAAGGCATCATGGTAAGTAATGAAGCCAGTTTCAGATTATACACTGTATAACATGATTCCCTTCATATGAGCTTATTGATAAAACCATGAGAAGGACAATAGATTAGTGGTTCAAGAGGGAAGGCAGAGGAAGTCTACTAAACTATTTTATATCCTGTCTGTAGTAGCAGTTACACAAATCCACTGTTAAATTTCACAGACGTATGTATCAAAAAATTTTACTATAATTCAATGAAAAAAAATAAGGTTGAGAGAATCTTAGCCTTTTAACCCTTGCTTAGTGTCCATGGTCAGCATCCACATGATATGGCCCAGTAGCAAGCTATGGATAAATGTCTGAATACATTCTGTGTCAACTCAAGGGAATGGATGTCTATGAAAGTGGAACTCAATTCAGAAATGCTTTTTTTCTCGAGAATTTGTGGAGAGGCCAGGCTAGCATGCCTGGAGAGTCTAAATTCCTCTCTTCTTGGGCTTTTCTAATCATGTATAAGAAAAGATTCAGAGTTGAAAACTTTCTTTTGAAATCCGTAGTGAAGCTGCCCCCGAAGAAACAAATTATAGTTGGGTGTAGTGGTATACACCTTTAGTCCAAGCACTTGGCAGGCAGAAGCAGATGGAACTCTGTGAGTTCGAGGCTCTCCTAGTCTACATGGTGAGTTCCAGGACAGAGATATATAGAGACAGACCCTGTCTGGAAAAACAAACAAACAAACAAAACAAAACATAAGCAAGCAGATTACAAAGTCAGCATTTAAAAGGCAGAGGCAGGTGAGTCTCTGTGAGTTTCAGGCAAGGCTGGTCTACAGAGTTCAGCTGCAGGCCAGCCAAAGCTACACAGTAAGATTCTGTTTAAAGGAAAAGGGATGGGAGAAGAAAGGGAGGGAAGGAGAGAGACAGGAAGTAAGATTCTACTTGTATTGGTTTCAACTCGAATGAATACAGTGTATTAAGTCCCCTAGCTTTAGAAATTCAGACCTACCTTCAGTTTCCTGCTTTAACCGCTAGCATATGAGGATTAAATCCTAAGAAAGTATCCAAAAATTAAGAATTGGGCCAAGACTGGTGGTGAATATCCTTAATTCCAGCACTCAAGAGGCAGAGCAGGAGAAACTGTTTGTTAAGGCTAGCCTAGTCTACATAGCAAGTTCCAGGGCAGCCAGAGCTACATAGTCTCAAAAGGAAAAAAAAAAAAAAAAAGAAACAAAACAAAAGAAAAAATTTTACTGGGCATAATATATCCCCATGTTTGATACACAGGGTACCAAATCTACCTGGCTAAGGGCCTTTGGCAATATTAACTTTACTAAGGAACGTGCTGACTCAATTACACACAGCTTGGAGGATAAAAGGTAGAGAGGTAGAAGCAACTGAAACCGAAGACTTTTTACCTGCACGTAGCCTCCGGCCCCTTACTAAGTACTATTTGCTACATAAAAATGTTTTTTAACCTGCTTTAAACAAAACAGGCTACTATGTACACACACTTAGTGTCCTGGTCTCATAAAGCCTCTAATCCAGCATACATTTGATTCGCCCTGCGTTCTCCTGGCAAAGCCTCAGCCTCTCAGGGGGTTGGCATCAAATGCAGAAGCTGGAGTAGGGTTTCAAACACCTGTTTCAGTTTTTTAAGTGTCCAGTTCAGGTCACTGTGCTCTGGCAATAGGGACCCTGGTGATGTGGCTGCTTCTCTCCTGCCAAGTCCTCGAATTAAAGAGCCCACTCCCTCAGGGAAGAAAAAGAAGAGCTGGAAGGGGAGGGAGCCATGAAGAACTGTTTCTTTTTGAACTAAACAGATGCTCCTTATGATGAAATGATTCTACTCTTACTTGTTTATCCAAGAGAAACTAAAACAGCTAACAAAAATATAGAGAAATATTTATAGTAGTAATAGATCTAAACTGGAAACAATGGAAAAGTCTTTCAATAAGAGATTAGATATACTTTCTTGTGTCATATCCAGCTATATAGTTATTAAATACTGTTTAGGGAAAAAAGGCAAAAGAAATACTGATCTAGTAACAGGTCTGAAGTCCCAAACCATGCTAAACTTGAAGAAATGAAATACAAGCCACCCCATCTGCATGAAATCTCAAAACAAAATTAATCTTTTGTGACAGGACATAGATTTTTTTAAAATATAGGGTGTAGAGTGTGAATCAAAGGGGGCAAGAGGGAACCTTGGATAGTGATGAAAGTGTTCTGTGTCTTTTTTCTGGTTACATTTCTGAGTCAAAGTCTCTTTATGTTGCCAAGACTAGCCAGGATTTCACTATTAGCCTAAGCTCATTTCAAACTTGGAATCCTGCTGCTTCAGTCTCCCCAGTGCCGGAATTACAGGTCAGGTCTGCATCATCACGTCCAGCTCTATCTTTTCTTAAAATTATTAAACAGTAGATATATGGTTTATACAATACCAAAACTTATTAGCTGAATATTGAAATTTTGTACATTTCATTGTATGTTAATTATACCTAAAAAAAAACAAAAAGAGAATGATTTGTGTTTGTATATGTGTGTGTGTGTGTGTGTGTATGTGTGTGTGTGTGTGTGTGTCGGTAGAGAACTTATCTAACACAAGTTAGATTTTGGTTTGCCCTCCCCCCAACAACAAATTAATTAATTAACTAATTAATTAATAAATAAGTATCAGGAGCATTGGGGTGAGTTTCCCTAGTAGGAATAAGAATAAAGACAGAAGAGAGACAAATTTGCTTCCCAATCCACCATCCTGGTAGCATAGGCTCAATAGCTGACTGGGCTGCCACCTCAAAGCCCCTTTAACATTTTTGGAAAAATAAGTGATTTTCTTTGTTTTTAAATTTTATTTTTAATTATACGTATTATGAACACAGGTGCCCATGAAGGCCAGGAGAAAGCTTTGAATCCCTTGGACTCTTATCTCTTGTTGTTTTGAGACGGTCTAAAGTAGCCTAGGAGGCCTCCAGCTACCTGAGGCCTAGCATGAGCCTAAGCTGTGAGCCTTCAGTTTCTGCCTCTAGAGTGGGATTACAGGCCTGTGTGCCTGCACCACCTGATTTTAGCCTCAGTGGGTAAGGGTACTTGCCACCAAGACTAATGCCCTCAGTACTATCCCCAGGACCTACCTGGAAGGAGAATCAACCCTCGCAAGCTTTCCTCTTACCTCAGCATGCATACCTGACACATGTACACACAATAAGTAAATGTAATAAAAATATCTTTAAAAAAAAAAAAGAAAGAAAAACCCTAATTTACAGCCATAGCATTGATGAATAAGTCAGAGCTCTGGTCCCAGAGCTGCCACTGCTCTGCTCTGACAGCCTGCACTGATGTGACCTTGGAACCACAACCGCTCCCCTATAAAATGTAGTAAGTAGCCAAGTGAAATGTACACCTATATTCCCAGCATTTGGGAGGCTGAGGCAGAGGGAGACTGAAGGTTCAACATTAGCCTGGGATACACAAAGCAAGACTACCTGAAACACATTCCAGAAAGTAGATTGTAGATGTATCAAGTATGCACTATGTGAAAAGTATACATTGTGGTAGGCATTTTATACATTATCTCAAAAGAACTATGTAAGGCATATTTGCTAGAGATTGGATTTGACCCTACGTCTGTCTACCTGACTTCAAAGTCTATACCTTTTTCTACAGCCATTTGGCAGCAAATGAGCGGGAGATCCAGAGCTCAAGGAGAGGCCTTGTGGAACTTCAGCATTTTTTCCCCTTCTTATATGTAACTTATTTTATTTTTTAGGTAGCTCTTGGCATTAAACAAAAGAAAGGGTTAAATCAATAGCTAGGAAGAGGAAATTCCCTGGAAAATTCAAACACATGCTGTGGCTCTGACTCAATTTCACACCATTTGGTTGAGCAACATCCATAGTGCCTGTGAGAAAAAGTCCTCCCCTCACAGCCTCCCACCCTGGCTTTCTGCATTCCCTCACCTGCTGCCTTCCTTCAGAATAAGTGAGGGACAGGAAGGGAGGAAGACTATACATCTGCACTTGGGGTACTTAAGCTGGAGGTTAGCAAGATTGGGGTAGGAAAAAGTACTACGTGGAAAAAGAAAAAGTACATACTCTCATTTCAGCATGGACCAGCATAGGATGGAGGTCTTATGATCTGTAATGAAGGAAGGGGAGAGACTTCTGCTGGGGAGGTGAGGAGGAGGTTGTCTTCCTGGAGAGTAGGCAGAACTCACAACAAAGCCCATCTACACCTGTTTCCTTGCCAGCTATTTTATGCTCAAATGAACTCTGTATTTCTGTCCATGGGAGTTATGCTTCACCCAGGATAGCAAATGGGAAGATGGATACACCAAAAAAGTTTCCCTTTGCTACCTTTTTCAAACAGATTTTTTTCTCATAACAATAAATATAGCTACTTGGTACTAGCAGTTGACCAGATGAAAGATTCTTACAGGAATCTAGACTATGGTAGGATCTATGCAGAAGGAAGAGGGAAGGGCAAATTAACAATGCTATTTTGGGAGTTTCCAAAGCCTAATCTATATTATGATACCCGACAAGAAGCAGACCCTGAAACTGGAAGTGACAGGATTTAGGATTTTCATGCCTATGTGCTAAAAAAGCCTTGAGGCTTTTGTTCCCCTATTTTGGAGATATGAATTGTCATGTACAAAGTTGACCCTGCAGGAAAAAGACACCATAAGGGGAAAAAGCCCTGAAGACTGCAGTATTACCAAAAAGAAGCCACATAGTAGCAAACACACAAACTGCACCACAGATAATATCTTACTATAAAAGAACCCAAGAAAGACAATTAGAAAAACTGCCCAACTGAGTTCTAGACAGCCTAAAGAATTGCAAGACAAAAAGGTTGTAGTTTTCAGATACAAAATTTTAGTCATTTATTGCACAGCAATAGACAGTTGGTGCTTTATTAAAAACAAAGCTAGTAGTCCTTTTGTCTTGAGCATATAATAAAACAAGTACAGGAATACAGGAGAAGGTAGCCAGTAATAGTAAAGAAGAAATTTAGCTGGAAGCAATCATCTCAAAGTAAACAAATAAAATAAAATTATAATGGAGAAAATGTTATTTGTATTAGCCACCAAAATTATACATACACACACACACACACACACACACACACACACACACACACACGGGGGTGGGGGAGGGCTCAGCAGTTACAAGTGCTTCCTGCTCTTCCAAAGGACCTGAGTTTGATTCCCAGCACCCACATCAGATAGCTCACAACAGCCTGCCATTCCAGTTCCATGAGCTCAGATGTCATCTGCCAGACTCTGTAGTCACCTGCACTCATATGTACAAGCACTAACACATACAGAACATACGAACACATATGCATATATTTGAATAAGCTTAATTAGAAATAGACATAATTGGAGAAGAACTTAAAAACTTCATTGAAATCACAAAACAAGTCTTTATGTAGAGAAAGGTAAAATATTTGCAGATAAAGGGAAAAATATAAAGTTGTAAACACTTTCTATATTTACTTACACTTTAAAAAATTTATTTAATTTTTAAATTGTTAGTCTTGGGGAGGAGGCACATGTGCATATATGTGAAGGCCAGAGATCAAGCTCTGGTGTTATTTCTCAGGAACTGCCATCTTGGTTTTTTGGGGTTTTTTGGGTTTTTTTGAGACAAAGTCTCTCCCTGGGACCTGGGCTCACAGCCCGGGCGCGGCTGGCTAGACAGAAAGCCTCAGGATTTGCTTGTTTGTGCCTCCCCAGTGCTAGGGTTACACGTACACAGCACCATGTCCAGCTTTTCATATGGCTGCTGCAGACTGAACTCAGATCTTAACATTTAGGCATCAAGTACTTGACTGAACAAGTCACTTTTCCAGCCGCTAGAAGTGTCCTACCTCTGAAATTCAGTGACTAAGATTTCTTACCATTAGACATACCAAGTGTTGCCATTTGTTAACTGGTGCACAGATTTCTTGTATTATTAAAACTGTTGCCCAGGCTGGACCTCCACTCACATGACTCAATGTCACAAATATCTGGTGAAGTTTGTGCCTCCATATACGGCTAACACTACTATGGTTTTTAAGTTTTGCCTTTTGCTTGGTGTTTGTGTGTCCATAGCATTTGCCCTAACCCTGAGCTATATCCCCAGTCCCACAGTTTTAAAACTCTGGCTCACTCATGACCTAACTGATGGTTCTGTTTCTAATACTTTTTGAATACTCACTAACAATGTGATAAAAACATAAGAGAAAGAAATAAAATTACCACATATAAGCTATCTATGTCTTTAGTCAAAAGCTAAAGAACTGAAAGACAAACAAAAATCCAGATGGAAGGAAAAGAGGACTGAATTTAATTTTAAGAGCATAATCTAAATACACAAGCTGGCAACAGTGGTGCACACTTGTAATCCCAGCACTTGGGAGAGGGCACCAAGATTAGAAGTTCAAGTCCGGTCTAGGCTGCATGACAATTTCACCACCAAACTGAAGTATATGGGATCCTGTCTCAAGAAGAAAACACACACACACACACACACACACACACACACACACACAAGAAAAATGAACAAAACACAGAAACAACAAGGGACTTGTTGTCTTTGAATGAAGTAGATAAAAGGAATGAAGAAGGGGGCCAGCCTACCTGCCTTCTACTAAAACAGGACACACTGTTGTCACTATAATGGGCCATCATCCCTATTGTAAATTAGTCCTTTATCGCTGGTTCATGGTACAAAGGTTTATAATGATGTGAATGAGAAACAGTTTCATTTATTGACTACTCGGTCCCCAGGACAGTGCTTCTTTGAAAAGTTCAGGAGGTAAGGCACAGCTGGAGGAAGCAGTGAGGCAGGCTTTAGAATCCTTCTACTTCTCAGTCTCTTACCCCTTCTCTGCTTCCTATGAGCTATTGGCTGAGCAGTTTTCCACCTCCACGTCTCCTCACTACTGTGAGGTTCTATGTAACCATGGAATCAAAGACAAGGGCTAGAAATCTTTACAACAAAAATAAATCCTTTTTCCCTTTATGATCTTTTTTTGAAAAAGGATTTGTCTTATGTATGTGAGCACTCTGTCACTGTTTTCAGACACACCAGAAGAAAGCATCAGATCCCATTACAAATGGTTGTGAGCCACCATGTGGTTGCTGGGAATTGAACTCAGGACCTTCTGGAAGAGCAGTCAGTGCTCTTAACCTTTGAGCCATCTCTCCAGCCCATGATCTTCTCTTAGGTATCTTGGTCAAGCTATGAAAAGGTAACTAATATACCAGGTCTTGTTTCCATAGTAATAAAACTGATGGCCCCAGAATCTAAATCTGGCTTTCCTACAGCTCATGCTCCCAGCTTCAACAAAGGGACCAGCCTTGACTTCTTGACTCCCAGAATTAATCTCCTTTTTCTTGTATTTCTGTATAATGCTCTTGCTTTAGTCTAGAATGCTACAGCATATTCTCATTTATATCTAATTGATGTTTATAAGCTCCTGGAGGACAAAGAGGGATCAGGAAAGCTTCTTGGCTTTTGTTAGCTACAGTGTGGTACACAATGCTATGAACATAGTAGCATTCAACTAGTGTTTCTGAATTAGTTGAAAAAGGAAGCATGGAGGTACTGAAGAAACAGACATCCCGATTTCCTATACATTTAGAAAACAATCTTGTTATTCCCAGGTTAAACTGATAAAAAAGCAATGTTTACAAGGAATAGGGCAGTACCCAAACAGAAGGTCCCCACATATGTGACCAGTGGCTGTTGGCCAGAAATGAGAGCTTCAAGAAGTCTCTGAGAGCTGCCTGCCAATGGCTATGGAAAGCAGCCTAAACTTTGAGGTGGCTGTATACTGACGGGAGGCCATTTTGTGCTCTTTGGGGAAAATGTTAATGAGAGGTTTCACAAATGTCAGACTTGCCTGATTAAACGAAGCCAGCTAGGTAGATGTTTTCCATATTAATGCCATCTCTGCTGAAAGAGCAAAGGGGGGGAAGAAAAGGAGGTTTGAAAAAGGAAAATGATAAACCTCAATTATTTACAAAAGAAATTATGATTTTGCTAGCTTGGGCAAGGATACCAGAGAGAGAATTGTTATCATAAAGCAGGACTGGTTATTCTACTTTCTTGTTCCTTTCAAGAAGAAAAAAAATGCAGGCTTTGAAGCTATAAAAGGTGAAAGACTATGTAAGCTCAGTATGGCCAATGCCTGGGCCTACTACTACTAAGAACTCATCTGAATACTTTTTTAGTGGCACATACCTTTGATTCCAGCACTCAGGAGGCAGAGACAGGCAGATTATTGAGTTTGAAGTTAGCTTGATCTACATAGCAAGTTCCAGACCAGCCAGGGCAAACAAAACAAAACAACAGCAACAAAAGCAAACAAAATATGATTTTTTTTTCAGATTTATTTTATGTGTACAAGTGTTTTATCTGGATATCTCCAAGTGCACTATGCATGTGCCTGCTGCTCGAAAAGGTCAGAATATGGTTTCAGAGCTTCTAGAACTGAAATTATGGACACTTGTACGGAGAGAGAATATCTTATGTATTGTATAGATGCATCACCTGGCAATTTAAAAAATGCATGGCCTAGAGGAAAGAGTAGAATAGAAAGTGGGACATCAGGAGGCAGAAAGAAGTTTGGAATACAGCCTGGTACCTGAGCACAGGTAATCAACACACGGCAGAAACAGATTAGAATAAATGGGATATTTAAGTTGTAAATACATTCTGGGTCTGAGTCTTATTTCTGGGAGCATGGGGCTGGGAGGAAGCACCAAGCATAACTTCTAGAAATGGCGCCTAACATGCGCACCAAAATGTCATAGTAAAGATTAATCGGAGTTTCTACCCCACCTTTGACCATTCAGTTTCCAAATGAATGGCACAAACCCCCCATATTTATAACTAGCCTTAAATGCACTGGAGCTGGGCAGGTATCTACCCTCTAAGCTATTTTTCCTATTTCTCTCTCTAACCCCAAGTTATAAGTCACCATGTTCCACTTAGGCCACTCTTACTCCAACTGGCCAGCCCTCACGGCCGTGTTCTCACAATTCACCTACCCCATGGTATCTTCTCCCCTCTTCACCTCTCTATTCTCCTGGTCTTTGCCTCAGACCCAAAGCCCCTACCTCTCTTCTGCCCAGATTCAGGCTGAAGGCATCTTTATTTGACCAATAGTTTTAAATTGAGGAGCAAGGTTACATAGCATCACTAGCTGTAAATGAGGATCTCCTTGTCCCCGAGGCAACCAGAGCCAGTATTTAGCATTACAATTGCAACCAACCAAACCTCAAAACTTGTGAGCGACCATATGGTGTTGGGAATTGAACTGGGATCCTTTCAAGGACAACAAACGTTCTTAACTACTATGCCATCTCACTAGTCTCCCTATGTACCTTATGCTGACCTCAAACTCAGGATCCTTCTTGCTTCCTATGCTGGAAGTACAGTCCTGTATTACCAGTGTGGAGTTCTGGCTTGAATGTTCTCTTAAAATGTTAAAAGAAGCCAGAAGTGATGGCCCACACCTTTTGCACTTATAATCCTAGCACTTAAGAGGCTGAGGCAGGAAAATTATGAGTTTGAGGCCAGCCAGGGCTACAGAGACAGCTTGAGACACACACACACACACACACACACACACACAGAGAGACAGAGACAGAGAGAGACACAGAGACAGACAGACAGAGACAGAGAGGGAGGAGGAGGAAACAGCAGCAGCAACATAGAAATCATTTAAATAATTAAGTTTAAGGATTTTTTTTCCCTTAATTTTAGCCTGTCTTTAAAATTTTCAAGTATTTATGTAGGATTTTTCCTTCTTTGATTTCACATCCACAGAATTTAATTTAAAATCCTTGCTACAGATACTGACTCTCTTGTATAAGAGTTTAGATCAGTTTTGCTATGTAAATTAAGGGGTATGGATGGGTAAACGCTACTGATTCTGAGAGTTCAGCTTCCTTTTGCCCTGTTTCTCCCCTGCCAGACTGCAAATGTACCCCAATCAACCAGCATTAATACAGATGCACAGAGGCATTTATTTGCTGCTGATGCTGCCTAGCTGTATTCAGACTCGATCTCTATGTGTATTTAATAAATCACACTAGTTAGGAGGATAGGATTAGTTCCAAGTCACCTAATGACTATATCATGAACTACAGCATTAAAGGGATTAATATTAATCTGAGCCATTGCAGTTCAGTGGAAAAGGCCAATCCATTCTTCAATAGTAGCTCCAGTCGGCAAGAAATCCTCAACAAGACCAAGAAGATTAATGAGGACTTCTACATTCTGCTTGCAAATCTTCACCTACCAGGATGGAGCGTACTGAATGCCAGTCCAGAAGAGCTCATAAATAACCTTCAATATCACAAGTATTTGGGGCAGCTGAGCCCAAGTGAGGGAGGGCCAGCCAGCTTGCTCATCTTCTTCTTGTAAACCACACCACTGAGATGGCACAGGAATTTTATGGGCCCACACAGCAACCAGTTCTGTTTTCCTTCACGTAAGAGCCCACACCTCATAAATCACTTTCCTATTTCAGGAAAAGATGAGTGCTAACTGCAATATGGACTTACTTGTGTGTACTCAGAACACAAAGCTTTTCACAGTAGTAACCCTTCCATAAAAGTGGATAAATAACCCAACTTATATCATACATGGAATGTGCTTTCAAGTTATGAAATCTTTCCGTTGTTCACTGCTCAGTTCTTTGTCAGTGTACACAAAATGCTAAGCCAGCTCTTTGATCCACAATCACAACTGCTTTTTTGGTCTGCCAAAGTGAGCACACACTAGGAAGAACTGTATCAGTAAGACAGCACAGAGCCAACCAGCCTCTCTTCATACCCTGACCCTAGTTCACCATTCAGAGATCACCAAACCAGATCCAGGCAACCTTGAGGTCCCTAAGGACAAGCATAGCTTAGACTCTAATCTGACTCAGAAGCAAATTCAAGGGCCACACTGAGATGTGCAGACTGAGAAAGCATTAGGATACAACTAAGTCACGTCACTGGAAGGCTTGGCGTCCTCTGGGATTTTGGGCACAGAGCTGCATGGACAGAGGTGAATCTGCAGGGAAGCCAAACTCAAAGAGCTGTCTCTACTTACAGCACCAGCATCATAATTTGGGAACATAGTGAGTTTATTCCAAATAAGACCCTTAAACATGCATAGACTACAGGCCAGCCACCACGATTCCCTTGTAATGGTTGCAACTGCAAAGAAAAATAGTTTTCTTGACAGCTAAAAGGGCTCAAGTCTCTCTTCACTTATTTCCTGTAACCTTTCCTTCACTTCCCATCTCCTACTGCTTTTTTTTTTTCTTTTTCAGATTTGAAGTAAATCAATCATCTCACATGTGAGTCCAAAGCCTTCTCATCACAGCAGAGTTGACCTTCAGGACAAGTTGGGACAATATCAAAGTGTTACCATGCTAAAGTCATGTGAATACGCCACAATAATCTGCTTGAAGTCCCAGCCTCACTAGGTGACTAGGAGTATTTATAGTATCTGAGAGATGCCCTGACTCTTGCCAGACATCCCAGTCTCTCTAACAAGACAGACCTCTAACCACAAGAGGAAAGGTGCTCCCTGATAGGGGCAATTTGTGTTACATAACTCTAGGCAAAGACGACTTCTGGCAGCAAGCCCCCCCACCCCCCAAAGCACCCTCCAAAGGAGAGTACCCTGCACACTGCTGAGTCCCCAGGCCGTCATGTACATGAGACAGGGCCATCCAGCAGGATACATCAGGCACTAGGAATGCTGAAGTCCACATATTTGCCATTCAACACCAAAATGGCTTTTCAAGTTCAATCAGCTATAAATGTTGCTTTGTTTTAATTTTCCACTGAACTTCCTGGAACCTATTATCCAACTGTCAGGGATGTATATTTAGCAAGAGCAACATGGCCTCTTTGCCACTGCCCCACTGCCCATGTCACCTCTAATAAATAGAAAACCAGCTCCTTCCTCAATCTCACTGCAAATGTGGCTTCGGGTTAGTAAAGTCTTGGTTTAAAGACCACAAGCTGAACAGGAACTCCCTATAGTTATGTGCAAATCTCCAACGTCCTCTAGACTAATGCTGCTGCAAGGGTTTACTAGTCCTAGGTAAATCTTCTATACCCACTGGAACACAAATCTGCATGCATAAGGGGATGCCAGTAATAGAAATGACCTACCAGAGAAACCTAACACAGATTAATAGGAATCTCAGCTAATACAGGCATGGCAGACAGGCAATACTAATGCAGTGTATCATATTAACAGGAAGATCTGAACAACAAAAATGAAGGCTAAGAAAAACAAGCAGGTGATGTACAGCTTCAGTTTCATCTTAGGAAGCTAACTTGAAAATGTAAAGGCTGGGGAACAGAAAGCATGAAACACACCTTTTCCCACTTTGTCAAGGTTCTTTTTAGCCACTGACACTTTTTTGTTCTGACATAAAAAAACTAGAGTCGATTTCATGTGAATGAAGAACGCAGATACACTATTACCTTTCCAGTTCACCGCTCTGTCAGCTACACATTTCCCCAAATGCTCTAACTATCCACATGGTGTCCTTTTCGTTCCACATTATCCAATATAATTCTTTAAGCTCAACAGAAAGATGAGATCTGAATGGTGTATGTAAAATACAGTTAGTCATATTTCTCCTAAATCAAACAAATATAAACCAAGAACCAAATAATAGGAGATTCTCCCATAACCTAGAAACATAAAATTAACTAAACTAGAATTTAAAATAATTTCTTGGCTGGGAGTGGGGGTATTTTTCTGAGGCAGGGTCTCATTCTGGAACCCAAGTTGGCTTAGAACTCACTGTCAGAAAGCAGGATGGCCTTTAACTGAGCAATACTCTAGCTAGTAAGTGAGGCCAGCTCAAAATCTCCAAATTTCAGCCCTTCCCTACTTATTTAAAGAAAAAGAGTTTCCTTAAGGAAGAATTTTCCTCTCAAGATTTATTTTGTGTGAATGTATGTATATGTATGTATGAACATGTGTACATGTACATGTATGCATATGTGTGCATGCATTGTGTTGTGTATGCATATGTATGTGTCAATTTGTGTATGTGTGTACAAATGTATGTGTATGTATGAATGCTTGTGTATTCTTGTGGGTATGTGTGTGTATGCATGTATATGTCACACTTAATATAGTTGTCTGAAGAAGCCAGAAGGTGGTATCACAGTTAAGAGCCATCTGACATAGGTGCTGGAAATTGAACTTAGATCCTCTGGAAGATCAATAAATGTTTTTTGCTTTTTGTTTTTTTTTTAAATTTTAGTCATCTAGGTGGTGGTGGAGCATGGTTGCAATCCCAGCACTTGGATGAAAAAGCAGGTAAATCTCTGAGACCATCATGGTCTACAGAGCAAATTCCAGGACAGCTAAGGCTACACAGAGAAACACCATCTCAAAAAGAAATTTTAATCTGAGTGTATATATGTGTGTCGTATGTGTTTAGGTGCCTACAGAGGATTGGATTCTCTGGAACTGGAGTCACAGACAGTTAGGAGCTGCCATGTGGATCCTGGAACCAAACCTGGATCTTCTACAAAAGCAGTGAGTGCTCTTAACCACTGAGCCATTGCTCCAGTTCCCTTAAGAACATGTTTAAGTTGAAGTATATAACATCCTGAGCTCAATGAATTTTCATTTTTACTTTTCAAATTTAAACTACTTGGACCAAAACAAAACAAAAACAAAAAAACCCAAACATGATTTCTTCTACTTGAAAAGTCTCTAAAAGAAACCATGATTGTGACTTCTAACACCGCGGGAGAGCTTTGTCTACACTATATAAACAGTTCTTTAGTTTGTTTAGTGCTAAAGGGCCCACCCACAGACTTGTACCTGAACCACTAAGCTACATCCTTAGCCCTAGTCTGTGTAAACAGTATCACACAATTTGGTTTGTTTTGGTTTTCTTTCACTCCACACTGGAAACATTTATCAACACAGGAAAACTTCATGTGTATCACAATATGATAGTGTGCATATTAATTCTTATCACTGTAAAGTATTCTACTCTAAGAATCCATTGCATTTGGTTCCTTTTATTTCTGATGGACATTAGGATAATTTACTTGTTTGAAGCTCTTTATGAATAACACTGCCATTAACATTCTCATACACATCTTTGGTAAACGTATGTACAAATCATGGAATTTGCTGGTTCAAAGAAATTCATTTCATAGCAGTTCATCTCTAAGAGAAGTAGCCAACTTACAATTTACTTTCCACTTTACAATTCACCCTCACCCTTGGATGTGAGCATCTCAGCTGGCCATCCATATTTTGTTATCACTTAGTACTGTTTGCCTTTCTGTGAGCCTCGCCTTTAACAGCTGAGCCATCTCTCCTGCCCAAAACATTGATATATACAATTTCTGTGGGGACATTTTTGCTTGCTAAGTGTTGTGTAACAGTTTTCTAAGAGAATGAAACATTGCATCCTGCAGGGAAGCTCCTTAAGGACAGTAAACTACTCAAAGAAACTTCAGGAAGTCCCTGAACCTAACCAGATTCACTCAGCCTCTCCCTTCCAGAGTAAGGGAAAAAAGAGGAGTGTCCCTCTGAGAAAAAGAGAAGCTCAGCAGCACAAGCTCCAAGGAAGACTCTCAGACCAGGCCAGCTGCCCAGAAGATGCAGAAACCAGTTGAGATGCCTAGAAGAGGTTTGGACCAACTGAGGCACCAAGAAAGAACACTCTCCAACCTGTTGAGCTGCTGCAGGGTATAGTGTGTGTTCCAGTTTGTGAGCTGTCACCCATGCTAGGTTGCACTTTGTGATGCAGCTGTCTTTGGGTCATTTCTACTCCTATAAGTAACCTCTCACCCATATGCCTGTAAGTAACTCCAATAAGACTCATTGGTTCACTAAATTGAGCATTGCTGGTGTCTTAGTTTAGGGTTACCATCGCTGTGGTGAAATACCATGACCAAAAGCAACTTGGGGAGGTTTACTTGGCTTACATCTCCATACAACAGTCCATTAACAAGGAAGTCAGGACAGAAACTCAAACAGGGCAGGAACTTGGAGGCAGTAGATGATGCAGAGGCCATGGCTTGCTCCTCATGGCTTGTTCAGCCTGCTCTTTTAGAGGAACAGGACCACCTGCCCACAGTGGTACCACCCACAGTGGGTTGGGCCCTCCCCACCAATCACTAATTAAGAAATGCCCTACAGCCATATTTTATGGAGGCATCTTCTCATTGAGGTTCCCTCCTTTCAGATGACTCTAGCTTGGGTCAAGGTGACATAAAACTAGCCAGGGCAGGTGATATCCATACTGTCATGGGATCCCTATCTGGGGTGAGTAGATGTATGTGTTGAGTTTTCTCCAGGAAAAGTTTTGTCACACAACACCAAGTTTGTGACTGTCACTAGAATTCCCTCTTTCTTTCTCTCCTTCCTCCCTTACTTCCTTTAAAGGACAGATTCTCACCATATAGCCTTTCAATTCTGGTCTGCCCAGGCTGCCTGGGAACTTGCAATCCTGCTTCAATCTTCTTGTCTGCCTGCCTGCCTGTCTGTCTCTGTCTCCTTCCCTCCCTTCTTCCTTTCCCTCTCCTCCCTCCCCCTTCCTCCTCCTCTCTCTTCTTTGTTGGGCTGGAAACTGAACCCCAGCTCACATGCTAGCCAAGTATCAACCCCTGAGCAGTATTCCCACACCCTCCTTTCATTTCTTGGTAGTCTGGGGTGTCGAACCCCGGGCCTCTGCATGCTACACAAGTGCTCGAACACTTCGCTATACTCTCAGTTCCCCTATTCTTCTTGAAAGTCAAAACTGCTATATATCATGTCTTTCTCTAGCACACTGTGAATACAAAC
>JADRCH010000209.1:274887-304281 GCA_019843965.1 Rhynchomys soricoides | reverse complement strand
CTGGGAGGAGGATGACTGGGAGGAGGATGACTGGGAGGAGGATGACTGGGAGGAGGATGAGTGGGAGGAGGCAATGAGTAGGATATAAAGTGAATAAGTAAAAAAAAAATTAAAATTAAATAAAAACATAATCATATATCCAGGTGGAGATCTAATTATATTGTCTAAAGGTAGTAACTTAGAAGTCAGAAAAACTAGATTCAAATCTTAGTTCTAATGTGGTCACAGGAAATTAAAAACTTTTTAAGCCTCTATTTCCACATCTGTAACATAAGAAAAAACTCAACCCTACTTCATAAACTTATTTAATAATTATATAACCCAAGTAGAAAGTATTCAGGTACAAGTACACAAAGGTTTGAAAATGGTTTAACACCATCAACCTCATCCACAGAGCAAGTCCCAGCACAGCCAGAGCTACACAGAGAAACCCTGTCTTAAAAAAAAAAACAAAAAGAAAAACAAAAAGGTTGCTGGGGCCTTGAGTCCCATGTCTGGTACTACAAAATGGTATCACACAACAATGTTGAATAGAATTCAGAATACGGGGTACAGAGTTCAGTGAGATAGTTACTGAATTCACTAATGACCTAACAGCTGGGGATCTAGGTTTCTGCATGCTGTGAGCTGCCCACGTGTATGCACCTTAATTAAGGGGCACCTTAATACTCGGCATGTTCTTCCTCAGCCACAGCAACATACATATGGAAACACTCTGAATTATTATTTAAGGAGCCATAATAATAGAAAGCTATCAAGATTTTCTAGCCAGAAATCCAAGTGTGATAGCACTTCAGCATCCCCAACCTGAAAGGCCAAGGCAGGAGGACCACGAGGTTAACCCTTGGCTGAATAATGAGTTTGAGGCCAGCCTGGACGGCATGGAATCTCGTGTCAAACAGACATAGGATCTTCATCCAGGCATGGTAGCTCACTCCTATAATCACAGCACTTCAGAGGCTGAGACAGGAAGATTTCAAGTTGCAGGCCAGCCTGGGAGACACAGTGAGGCTATGTCACAAGTAAGCAGTTTCACACCAGGGTCATTATGGTCAATTGCTTCTGACAAAGATACTAAGACTGTCAGGAGAAAAGAGAAGTTATTTCAATCAAGAGCAAGAGGCAACTAGATATTCATGTGCAAGAGAAGGGCATTACAGGCATGATCCTCCATGTTTGGCTTCCCCGGATTTTCTATATAAACAGTTATCAAGATACAATTCGGGGGTGGAGTGATGGCTCAGCGGTTACAAGCACTAAATGCTTTTCCAGAGAACCTGGGTTAGATTCCTAGTACCCACCACATGGTAGCTCACAACCATCTGTACCTCCAGTTCCAGAGGATCAAATGCTGTGCTCTGGCTTTTGAGGATACTGCATGTACATGGTGCACAGACATATATGCAGGTAAAGCACTTCCACACATAAAATAATAAAATAAAAAATGGAAAGATATAATTTAGAAATAATTTTATAAAATTCTATAAATTCAACAGTAAAGATACCAAAATTAACTCAAAATGGATAAAAGATCAAAATGGGAAAATTAAAACTATCAAGTTCTTGAAAAAATTTTTTTTATTGTATTGAAGGACAGAACTGGCTCCTGTAAGCTGTTTTCTGACCTATACACAGATATGTGGCACATGTGGACCTACATACTTTTCCTTGAGTTGTGGCAATCAAAATTGTCTATAGACTGTGCTGAGTGTTCTGTTGGGTGTATGGGAGCAAAAATCACCCAGTTGAGATAGGTTTTTGGTTTTTGTTTATTTGTTTGTTTTTTATTTTTGGGTTTTTCTGGGGGGCAGGAAGGCTCACTATTTAGCCTATACTGGCTGGCCTCAAACTCACAGACATCTGCCTTCCTCTGCCTCCAGAGTATATGCCACTACACTTGGCTTGAGATTGTGTTTAAATTAAGTGATGTCCTGACTCTGAGCCTCCTCCCTGGCAGAATTACTGATGATCTTATTTTCATAACAAAGAAATACTATGATTATCTCAGATACTTTAAATATTCCATCATTTGGGGATAATCTTAAACTTTGCCTACCAGCCAACAAAACCATTCAAGAAATTTTGTTTCTTTTTCTTGTGTGTTGGTGGGTGGGAGTGCACATGCAGAGGTGAGAAGACAGTTCTCTGACATTGGTTTTCTCCTTCCACCTTGAGGGTTCTGAGGATCAAACTGAAGTTGCCAGCCTTTGCTGAGCAAGTATATTTAACTGCTGAGCCACCTTGCAGGCTCCCTTTTTAAAGGTGAAGCCCAGACTAGCCTCAAACTTGTGATCCTTCTGCCTCGGCCTCCTCAGCATATCCCACTGGCGTGTGCCACCACAACCAATAGAACGATAACCAATAGAACTATTTTCAAAAGTCTTTAACCCAGATCCTTCCATTAAAGGGTCATATATATTAGCATAATTCTCTTTGGTACACATTTCTTCTTTTTCATAAGTTCTGATTATGGTCCCCCCCCCCAACTCCTACCAGATCCTCCCTCAGTCTCTCCACCCGCCCAAATCCATGTTCTTTCTTTCTTTTAGAATACAAACAGGTACTTATCTAATAATATCTTTTTAAAAATAAGATAAAATGAGAACAAACTAAAATAGGATGAAACAAAAAGCATAAGAAACACATATAAACACAGGGACACTTGTGTTCACACACACAGAAATCCTATAAAAATACAACACTGGAAAACATAATATATATGCAGGGCCTATAAGGAAACAAACTAAATAAATAATGCCCAGACAAAGCATTAGAGGAAATCCCCCAAAATGTGGTATAGCAGATGTTTACTTGATTCTATAATTCACATGCTGTTAGTTCGGCTTGTTTTGATTCAGAATCTGAGCCTCTATACAAGACAAGCGTCCTATTGGATGAATAAGTCAAGATTTTACTTTATGGGATTGGAGAGATGGCTCAATGGTTAAGATCAAGTACTGGTCTTGCAGAGGACCCATGTTCAGTTCCCAGCACTCACATTGAGTGGCTAACAACTGTCTGTGGCTCCAATCCCAGGAGACTTGGACACCTCTGCTCTCAGGGAGGACCCATGTACTCATGCCCTCACACAGGCATGTGTATAGACATAACAAAAAAGTTAAAAGTAAATATTTTAAAAAATTTACCTTACAACCTCTTTTTCATTGCTGGTATAACTATAATGTCACTATGACTTTAACTTTAAAGAGAAAAGACAGCTTTGAGTAACACTTGCCTCCTGTTGTCCCCATCTGATTCAAAGGCTGTGGCTAGCAGAAAGAAATGGCTCTTGGAGCTACAGCTGTTATAAAAGCCAGCTACACTTCTAAGTATGAGGAGAAACACTTCCTTCCGGCTCCTTCTTTAACCAACCTGTTCAATCCGGACTGCAGACTAATCTGAAGCTGAAGCTTCTGAGACCAAAACTATTTTACTATTTTGTTGAAGAACAATGAGAAGCCAACTGTCATTCCAGACATGTTACATGTAACCTTCCAGACCTCAAGGCCTTTGCCAAATCATGTGAAAACATAGTCTACCTGACTCACAGTTACTCGTTTTTCTGTTTACTGACTATATTCATGTGGATGGGATGGAACTTTATTCCCCCATCCTTTCAATAAATGTTGTTACATTTAAAATACTTTTTTTTTTGGTTTTTCGAGACAGGGTTTCTCTGCGTAGCCCTGGCTGTCCTGGAACTCACTCTATAGACCAGGCTGGCCTCCAACTCAGAAATCCGCCTGCCTCTGCCTCCCGAGTGCTGGGATTAAAGGTGTGCGCCACCATGCCCGGCTAAAATACTTTTAATAATGTCAAAAATATCAAAAATACTTAATATATACTACCTACTAGGTAGGCACTGTGATACTATTCTACTTACATTATCTTAGTTTTATTTTTTATAATGAACTTATAAAAAATTTAACTATAAAACAAATAGATCTAAAATATTTTTAAAAATAAATACATAAATAAATAAAAAGGCTGGAGAGATGAGACTGCAGTTTAGAGCACTTGGTGCTCTTGCAAAGGGTCCAGGTCCCCGGTACCCACATGATGGTTCACAACCATTTGTAATTCCAGTTAATTTCAGGGGATCTAACACCTTCTTCTGACCTCTACAGGTATCGGGCACCCACATGGTACACAGACATACATACTGTCAAAACATATACACAAATAAAATAATCTAAAAAAGTAAAAAAGGTAAAAATTTTATCACTGTCTATTTTAATATACTCATTTTTATGGGTAGGTTGATTATTTTTATATTTAAAAAAAAATTTTAGGTCAAGTCCCAAACTTTCCATGTAGCCAAAGATGACTCTGACTTCTGATCTACTGGTCTATCTCCCAAGTGCTAAGATTACAGGCTAACACCTCCATATCTAGTTTATGTTTTATTAAGAACTGAGTCCAGAACTTCAAGCATCTAAGGCAAACTACCAACTGAGCTACATCTCTAGCCCTTTTATGATTTTTGTTTTTTGAGACCTGCTCAAGTAACTTAGGCTGGCTTTGAACTCACTATGTAACCAAAGATAACTCTGAGCTCCCCATCTTTCTACCTCTACCATCTGAGAGTTGCATTACAGACGAACACTACCACATCCAGCTATTTGTTTAGTGAGATGAGATCTCACTGTTTGCTAGACTAGTTTCAAATTCCTGGGATCAAGAGATCTTCCCATCTTAGCCGCTTGAGTAGCTGGGACTATACTACCACATCTTGCTTAATTTGCTTTATAAATTAATACACTTTAGTAAATTGATTTGAAGTGTGGAACAGATTTTCTGTTAATTTTAGCACATGTGCAGTTTCATGTAAACACTACCAAAATGAAGCTGTAGAGCAGTTTCATGACCTCAAAGGTACCTTCCTCATTCCTTCGTAGTCACTGTCTCTTACCTCCCCTTATCCTATAGCTACCTAAACACAGGCTGTGAGGTTAAAGTTGAGTAAGTACGAGTATGGAGAACCTCATCACAAGGAAGAATCACATTAGGTCTCACTTCTGTGTCCGTGCAGCAGGAAGTCAGGAAAGCTGTTGTGGACAGGTGTGAGTGGACAATGATATTGTTTGCTCCCTGCTGCTGACCACAGCACAATGTTGCTATTTAAATATAAGTTAACCTGTTTTTTTTTAATTTACTTATTTATTGTTTAGATTTTTAAATTTTTGAATTCAATTTATTAGTGTGTAGGGGCATGTATGTGGAGCTCAGAGGACAGTTTGCCACAGTTAGTCCTCTCCTTCCACCATGGGATTGAAGTCAGGCTTTATGGGAAGCCCCTTTCCCTGCTGAGTGCTGTTTTCATTTTCTATACCTTTGCCTGGTCAGAGTACCATATGGCCAGAATCAGTCACTCAGATTGGATCTGAGCTCTATCCAAGATTAAACACATATCAACAGTTCATTCCTCCTTATTGTTAAGTTGTATTCCACACGGTCCCTATTTTACAGATGAGGCCCTGTGGCTAAGGTTAAGCAGTGTGTCAGAAGTCATCTAGAGGAGACCTCTCTTCAAAACCAGATCTACACAGCTCTCGGCTAGAACCTGTACTCTTACTTCTCTGCCAGTCTTCACTCATTCTCCTAGGCTCTCAGAAGAGACACAGCAGCCTAGGATCTTGATTGAAACATCACGAACTCTTGAGTAACTACAAAATAAGAGTTTCATATTTGCCAAAAATAAGGCTGAGACTAGTTTGTCTTCCATCAGTGTGTTTCCAGGCCCTCAAGAGAAGGAGGCAAGTGCAGGAACTGTATACGAAAAGACCCATACTTATGCCACTGTATATGAAAGTCCCCATTCTGCCACTGACCTAAAGGTTCTCCCTGCTTTGGATCCTATTTCTCCTACTATAAAATGTTCACAGCAGTATCTTGAAATACTTTCTTTGGAAACAAATGTGGTTGTTGAGGAGATTGTGGAGACAAAGCTTGAGCATGGAGGTCAGAAGACAACTTCTGGGAGTCAATCACCTCCTTCAACCATGGGACCCACCCATATGACAACTAAGCTTGTCAGGTTTACATGGCAAGTGTTTTTACTTGTTAAGCCACCTTGCTGGTCTTTGAAATATTCTTGAAAAAATTAAATGAGATGATATATGCAAAGTGCCTGACATATAATATGGCCATCTATATTACATAAGACCAATAAAATCTTGCCAAGTGAAGTGCCTACTAAAAATATGTCAGTACTTAATTAAGTTATTAGATGGCCTGATCCCTGCTAAGAGTATAAAAGACATTTTATTAAAAAGAGATTTGATGCTATTATACAATATGATGCCAGCCTGTATAGCTGGATCTATAAATAATAAATAGAGATAATCTCATAGTTAATTTTAGATAATAGTTTTGACTTTCCATTTTGAGACAGAGTCTCCCATTACAGTCCAGACTGGGATTGAACTCATCCCCCTGTCTCTGTCTCTTGAATCACAGGATTACCAGCATATGTTACCATGCTGAGCCTAGAAATATTTAAATTTTTAAAAGTTGTAAATTTTATTTATTTTTATTTTATGTGTATGAGTGTTTTTCCTGAATTTATATCTGTGCACAACATGTACATAATGCACACCAATACCAGAAGAGGAGTCCTTTGGAGTTGGAATTACAGTTGGTTGTAAATCACCGTGTAGGTGCACTGACACATGTCTCTAACCCTAGTGTTGGTTAAACCCAGACAGAACCCTGGAGTTCACTTGGCTAGCCTGTCTAGCCCAATCAATGAGCTTCCAAGTTCAGTGAAAAACCTGTTTCAAAAAGTAAAGTGAAAAAGAGCTGGAGAGATGTCTCAGCTGGTAAGAATACATACTGATTGCAGAGGACCTAAGTTCAGTTCCCCACACCCATACCAGGTGGCTCACAACCACCTATAACTCTAGCCCCAAGGGACTCAACACCCTCTTTCCTCCATGGACCCTTGCACTCACATACACAGATCAATATAAACATAAATACACATACTCAATTTGAGGCCAGCCTGGTCTAAACATTGTCCCAGACCATCCAGGATACATAGTAAAAGCCAATAGATAGATAGATAGATAGATAGATAGATAGACAGACAGACAGACAGATAGAGACAGATACATAGATAAAATTGAGTATGGCACTTGATGTCTGCCTTCAGCCTGTACACATATGTACATACACATGCACACATATGCACAAACAGAACCATACGAACAACACATACACACACACACACACACACACCAAACGTTCTGCATAGCTGGCAAGTCTATAAATATGCTGCTTGCTTCATTTGGACTTGGAGGAAAGAATGAAAGTTTTAAACAAAAGTTAAAGTCCACAGGGCTGGGACTGTAGCTCAGTTCATACAGTACTTTTCTAGTATACTCAAAGCCCGATGTCTGATCTCCATTACCAAATAAATGAGGCATAAGGACATGCATCTGTAATCACAGGACTCAGTTAAGAGCAGTGGTTCTTTTTTTGTTTTGTTTGTTTTTTCGAGACAGGGTTTCTCTGTGTAGCTCTGGCTGTCCTGGAACTCACTCTGTAGACCAGGCTGGCCTCGAACTCAGAAATCCACCTGTCTCTGCCTCCCGAGTGCTGGGATTAAAGGAGTGCGCCACCACTGCCCGGCTAGAGCAGTGGTTCTTAATCTCAATCCACTTTGGGATCAAACGACTCTTTCACAGAGGTCACGCCTAAGGCATCACAAAACACAGATATTTACATTATGATTCGTAACAGTTGCAAAATTAGTTATAAGTAAGGTACCAAAAAATAATTTTTCTTCTTTATTCTTCTCTCATATATCACATCCCAAGCACAGATCCCCTTCTCCTCTACTCCTGGACACTCTCTCCCCATCCGTTCCTCCTCCTTTCCCTTCAGAAAAAGGAAGGCCTCCCAGGGATGTCAGCCAAACACGGCATATAAAGCTGTAATAAGACTAGACACCTCTCCTCATACTAAGGCTGGACAAGGCAACCCAATAGGAGGAAAGGGGTCCCAAAAGCAGGCAAAAGAGTCAGGGACAGCCCCCGCTCCCCCTGTTAGAAGAGTCCCACAAGAAGACCAAGCTACACAACCATAACATATATGCAGAGGGCCTAGGCCAGACCCACGCAGGCTCCCTGGTTACTGGTTCAGTCTCAGGGAGCCTCTATGTGACCAGGTTAATTGATTCTGTGGATTTTCTTGTGGTTTCCTTATGGTTCAAGGTCACCACAGCATGGGGAACTGTATTAAAGGTTCATAGCATTAGGAAGGGTGAGAAGCACTGAGTTAGAGGGAGGAAGCCCACTTGGCTACCCAGTAAGGTTCAAGACTACCCTGGGATATCCATGAGACTCTGTCTACAAAAGAGTAGTAGGGGGTGGAGAGAAGCCCTAGGAAGAGCGCTCTGTCAACAAAGCACTTGCTCTGCAAACATGAGGACTTGGTTTGATCCCTGGAACCCATGTAAAAGAAGCTGGGTATGTTGGCCTGTGGCTATAATCCCGAGCCTAAGGAGGCAGAGACAGGTAGATCCATGGAGACTCACTGGCCAGCCAACTTACTTGACACATTTCAGGCCCGTGAGAGACCCTATCTCAAAAACAACATGGATTGCCTAAGGAACACCAAGGTTTCTCTTTTGCTCTCTCTATATGCACATACATTTGTTCTCTCTCCCTCTCTCTCTCTCATCTTTTCCTAGCCTAACTTTAACTTTTATAACTTAACCAGACTCAACAATTTTCTGTCCTCTGAAGAATTAAAGCCGTCACTAGGCTGGGATTTCCACTAAGCTTTAAAACTGTCTTATCCCCATCACCTTACCAAAAAAAAAAAAAAAAAAAATGAGAAAAGCCAAGTTTCTAGCCAGTGTTCTAAAAACAAATAGCTAAAGTTGGATGGGCTAGAGATAAAGGTCCGTGGTACAGCATGAGTATAGCATGCACTAGACCCTGAGTTTGATCCCTAGGACCGCCCAAACAAACAACAAAGTTTAAAATACCTAATTAAGGAAAAAAATATTGCCAAACCTCACTTTCTTTAAAAATAAAAACAACCTAGTTTATTTTATTTCATGTGCATGACTGTTTTGTTTATATGTACCTAGGTATACCATATGCATGCTGGGCACCCGTGGAGACCAGAAAAAGGTGTCAGATTCTCTGGAACTAGAGTTGCCAATGGTAGTCAGACACCACTGTGGGTGCTGGGAACGGTACCGATCAGCAAGTGCTCGTAGCTCTGAGTTCTCTCTCCAGTCTCCAAACGTCCATTTTCTCATTGAAGTCAGATCAGCAATTTTCTCAGAAGCATCAACAACTGACAAGGAATTGGTAGACCTAAATTCTAGTTTTCTCAGCTAATGAACTATGTAATCTTGCTCTAACTGTGATCTCTCTGGCCTTATTCTTCTTTTATAGGTCAAACTAACCAGAACAGATAAAGAAGCACAGACTAAAAGTCAGCTAAAAAGCTGGGCTGAAGCATGGATGCATCATGTCTGGTATACATTTACTTCTTTTTAATAGCAATACAATAGTTTATTGAAAATAGCTGAAACCATATTTTGAAACATTATTACAGATTGAATACTTTTTATTCAAAATATTTGAGACTAGAAATCTTTCAATTTTTTTCAGATTTTGGAATATTTTTACTGACATAGTAAGATACCTTGGGGATGGAACACAAATATAAACACAAAATTTAGTTGTGTTCATATTCATATATATATATATGAATATATATATATGCTGCAGCTAATCTTATACAACACTGATAATACTTCATGTATTTTTACTGCAACCTATCACATGAAGGGAGGCGGATACTTTTCTATATGAAGTGTGTCATTGCGCAAACATTTTTAGATTTCACAGCATTTTTTATTTTGAATTTCTTGATTCAGAATGCACAACATGCACAACAGAAGTGCAAAAGGGAACTGTGGGTTTAGGCCGCCTCCAAATGCAGAGACGCACAGACTGTACGTATTTTCTCCTCTAAATTATACTCTTTAATATTTCAACAGCAAAAATTTCATTACAAGCACACCGTAATGCCAATCATACAGAACAGAACCCTCTTGAAATACTACAAAAGTTGTATGAGAGAGGACAACAGAGCCTAAGAATCTTACAGCTTTAGGGATTTTATAAATCATTTGGTCCAATTTTCTTATTTTGAAAAGAAAACAAGAAGACCATTATCTCCACCCTATTCCCCCCTAAAAAAAATATTAGAAGCTAGCACCTCATTTAAAAAAAAAAATCTAGGAGAGGCTGGAAATGTAGATCAGCAGTTTGGAACTTTTGCAGAAGATTCAGGTTCAGTTCCAAGTACCCATGTCCAGTAGCTCTCAACCACCTGCAACTAACCCTAGCTCCAGGGTGACCTAATGACCCTTCTGGACTCTGACGGCTCCTACACCCATGTGCACATACCTACACAAGTAGACATACACATATAACATTTTTTATTACTTTTAAAGAAAACATTCTAGGAGTCTGAGTGTGACAGACGGCCTGATGGCACTGGGAGGTGAGGAGAACAATGACTGCAAGGTCACCAGCTCCCCTTTCCTGTGCCCAGTCTATCAGTAAGGGGCCATGACAAAGTCAGGTCCTTTCACTGCTTAGAATTCCACCTTCTTGCTTAGAAAACTGGATATTATCTCCAGCCAAGTCCCAACACTCAGCATTTACACCTTGTCAGCTTGCTTTTTATGTCTGCAAGGCAAAACAGAGCTCTGTTTGGTAGCGCAAGCCAGAAGTCCTAGCACTTGGGAAGCTGTGGCCATCTGAGTTACAGGCTAATCTGACTACACAATAAGACCTGCCTCAATAAACAAAAATAAAACAAACAAAACAGAGAAAGTTGACCAGAATCTGCACTTTTTAGATGGGGGGTGGGGTGGGTGAGGGGTGGGTGGGAGGGGATATATCCCAGGCTGATTCTGAATTTGCTATGTAGCAGTAAATGACCTTGAACTCCTGACATCTTGCCTCCTCTACCTCCAGCTTCTGAGTGCTGGGATTAAAGCGCAATACACCTGGTCTGTGAGGTACTAAAGACTGCATGGCCTTGTGTACACTAGGAAAGCACTCTACTACCTGAGCTACAACCCAGCCCTCTATCCGGTCTCTGTGAGTCACCAACAGTCGCATTTTCTCCAAAAGTTCTAATGCCTTGTCTTCAGAGCCAACCAATAAATAACTTGGAGAAGACAATAAAAATGACCTAATTACTATTTCAAAGCACGAACTGAGACCTTAAGGTATTTATAGGTCTGGTGTCAGCCTTGTCCTCATCCACCCTTCTTACATCTTGGATTGCCTATTCTCCACACTCACTGCTACCATGAGTGCTCTGAGCAAAAGACTCACCCATGACCTGTCATTTCTGTACTTCAATAAACTAGGTGATGCATGGGCACCTTGCTGTAAGAACCCAAAACACCCCCACAGCACACCCCCCACAGCAGGCTGAAGGTAAAGCTCAACTTGTATAGTGCTTACCAGGTATAAATGAGGCCCTAGATTCAATTCCTGGGGAGACACACATACACACACACACACACACACATACACACACACACATACACACATATACACACATACACACACATACACACACACACACACAATCAAGGAAGGCACCTGAAGTCAACCTCTGGTTTCCATTATATACAAACACACATATGTAAACACATGCACACCCAAAAATGGGTACATACACCATACACAGACACAAAATTTCAAGGTTAGCCCAGCTACAAATTGAGTTCAAGGGCAGCCTGGGATACAGGAGACTGTCTCAAAAACAAAACTGTCATATCTATCTCAGTCTAAAAGAGCCACAGTATCACCATAACTGTTCAGTTTACTTCACTTGCACCAAGATTTAAAGGCTCGGTGGCAAATGGTTTGAAGAGGTGCTAAGGATGACGTAAATCAAATGTACGGCTCCTATGAGCCAAAGGTTCCTTTGACTAGTTGCCATGAAAGTCCTACCAACAGGGAGGAGGAAAATGGGCAGATCATGTTTACTAGTCTTATTTCAAGGAACAAGAGGCTGAAATGACAAGAGGGATGAAGCAACTGACACTTGAAGCAATATTTAGACACATCTGCAATAAGCACCATGGCTAATTTCAGAGACACAAGAAGGTAGAAGGGGCCCAGAAAGAAGGAAATGTAAGGTGGGTATAATTTTCATACAATAAACACTCCAGGGCCTGCAAGATGGTTCCGTGGGTAAAGTGCTGCCAAGCTGGATGGCCCTGGGATCCACGTGACAGAAAGATAGAACTGACTCCTTCAACTGTCTCCACACACACTTACCATGGTGTACAGCACTCATATATATATACACACTAAGTAAATAAATAATCCACAGAAACATACCAGTCTTTTTTTTTTTTTTGAGACAGGGTTTCTCTGTGTAGCCCTAGCTATCCTGGAACTCACTCTGTAGACCAGGCTGGCCTTGAACTCGGAAATCCGCCTGCCTCTGCCTCCCAAGTGCTAGGATTAAAGGCATGCGCCACCACTGCCTGGCAGAAACATACCAATCTTTAAATCCTAGTAAACATACGTAATTTTCGATTTATCTTACCGTGAAATGAGCCTCCAAAATGACTTCTAATATTCTGGGTAATCCCTTCTCAGACATATCAGGTCAGTCAGTCAATGTGACCAATACAATAAGGCAGAAAGGATGATAATGTTAACTTTTTAAGTTGAATATAAAAAAAAGCATGGGGGCAGGACAGATGTTTCAGTGTTTAAGAAAACTTGTTGCTCTTGCAAGGATGTGGATTCAATTCCCAGCACCAACATGGAGACTCCTAATCACTCGTAACTCTAGTTCCTGCAGACCTAATTCCCTCTTCTGACCTCCATAGGCACCAGGGACACATGTGGTACAAAGACACACACATGGGTAAAACCTTCTTACATATAAGTAAACATAAATATGTACACACACACACACACACACACACACACACACACACATATTGTGGGGAGAAGGGATCAAGACAGACTTTATCTGTATATCCCTGGCTGTCCTGGAACTTCTTCTGTAGAGCAGGCTGGCTTTGAACTTACAGAGATTCCTCAGCCTCTGTCTCCTGAGTGCAGGGATTAAAAGCATGTGCCTGAAACAAAAATATTTTTTTAAAGAAAAACAAAGTATGACTTCCTCCTCCAAGGCTCCAGGATCTTTAAGGAGGGGGTTGTAGAACCAGAGGTAGTGACACTTTTCCTGACCCTTGAACTCACAGCAGTTTTGAGTGTATGCACCAAGATCCTAGCATGGGTGAGGGAAGGACAAACAAAGCCCCACTCCTAGATAAGGAGCGATTGTCCATTGATGGCTGCCGGGAGAGGGACAGTTGGTTTTCTTCAGGGATGTGGCCCTGGAAATGCTACCCATGCTCCAGAAGACAGCCTTACGCTCATGGCAGCACTAACTGGACTCAATGTTTTTTCAAAAAAAGAGCCCAGGGGTTGGAGAAATGGCTCATCAATTATGAGCAATTGCTGCTCTTCCAGAGCCCAAGTTTAGTTCTCAGCATTGATAGCAGGTGGCTCACATCCACCCATTAAGTTCAGTTCCAGGGGATCCAATGCTTTCTTCCAGCCTCAGAGGACAACTTCATACAAGTAGTGTGCATATATACACTCAGGCACACACAGAGACTCATAAAATAAAAATAAATAAATCTTTTTTAAAAGAGCACACAGACCAGGTATGGTGGCATAGGCCTTTAATCCTAGCACATGGGAGACAAAGGCAGGTGTATGTCTGTAAGTTCCAGGTTATCCAGGACTATACTGTAAGACCCTGTGTCAAAACAAACAAAAAGAGAACATCAAGTTGGGAGGGAGAAGTAGTGGGAAATAAGGGAGAAAGGGGGGGATTTAATCAAAACCTTATGTGCATGCATGAAATTATCAAACAATAAAGAAGTATGGCTTCTGGACTGGGGGATAGCTCAGTGATAAAGCATGTGCTTGGCATGGAAGATAAGGCTCTGAGTTTGACTTCCAGTGACAAAAACACATACATATTTTTTTAAAGTTTCTGTTTTCACTCTATCACTCCTAGACTATATAGGTAGGGGTGAGCCAACTTCCATGTGGTTAGCAGTCCTGAGAAGCCTACACTGAGGCCTCTGGCAAATGGCGGTGGTGAGCTTGGAAACATGCCTTCCAGTTCAGTTCTGCCTTCAAATGGCTGTCTCCCTGAATGGTATCTTACCAGAACCTACCTACTAACTAAATAGCCCCTAAATTCCTGACTCCCAAAAACTTTTTGAATTTTTTTTAAAAAAAGCTGCCATAGTTTTGGGTAATTTGCTGAACAGCAATAGACAACATAATATCAAACTAAAGTGTGATAGAAAACTATACTGTATGATAATATGACTATTGATGAACTATTGAATAAGAAAGAATCGTCTGGACTGGGGAGATGCCTCAGCAGGTTAAATGCCTGCCGACAATCCTGACAACCTGAGTTCAATTCTTGGGACCCAAATGGAAAAAGAGAACTGTACCTCACAAGTCGTCCTTTGACCTACACACACACACACACAAACACACACACACACATACACAAATAAATGGAATAAGAAATAATCATCTTCAAAGTAAAAATGAGAAATGCCTAGGGTATCACTAAAAGTTAAGTAAGAATACAAAGATGACTTCACTGGAAGGAATTACCTATCTTTCCCCATACGAATCTAAGCACTGTCAGAGTCAGAGAGACTCCATGAGAAAAGCCAAAAACAATATCCTCTCACTAATTACATTATCTACCTTCTACCTCCCCAGACATGGGTTTAATTAAAGATACGTATCAAATACAAGGAAGACACCCTGAGAAGGCTGTCTCTTATCAGATCAGCTATGGGTTAAAGTTGAGGCAGCAGATGTATCCCCAGAGACACATGCCTGACACTAAGTTGAGATTCACAAGATTCTCCCTGAGTTTTCCTTACCTCTAAATGCTGTATAACTGATGTTCACTGAATTCTGATATTTGTATGAATAAAAATGAAGGGATTTAGCAAATCTTGTTCCTGCACACAGTTGTCAAAAAAAATCTGACCTTTAGAACAGGAAAAAGAGGGGGATTTACAGATTTAAAGAAGAGGCAGTAGCTGTCTGCTGTATAACAAACCTTTGAAAAATTATGAAGCAGTGAAAATCCCCTACAGGTCCCAACAAAATGTGTCCAATTTGCATTCCAGCAAAGCTTTCCATACATACCACTTGGCTCCTGTGTATACTTCCAGGCAAATAAAGCCCAAGGAATAATCCCACTGGGACCCAAGTCTGATCTCTGATATATTACAGCTACGTAGCTCCAAACCTAGCTCCACGAACTGCCTTTTTGGTTCCAAATAACTAAATCAAACTCATCCTGATAAGCTTTGAAAACAGGGAATGTGAGGAGTGGTTTAATGAATGTTACAACTCAACCTATTACAGACCACAGTACATTACAGAAAGGGGGGTAAGTGCCTCTTATGCTTTCCACATCCCCAAATCTCCCAAGACCAAATCCAGACATACCTGTCATTCACCACACCTGACTTATTCAAAGCCTGACTTTGATCAAATGGTTAGAATGCATTTGTAACCCAACACCAAATGTACTGATGGTGGAGGGATATTACAGTGACTACCATCTGTGTACTTTAAAACTGGCTCAAATTTACTGAACAACAACAAAAAAAGCAACCAATAGTGGCATTAAATATGTGAATATATTCTGATTTACAGTATTTTAAGGAAATACATAACAAACACTAAGTACTTAAAAACCCATCTTTCTAAAGGTTAGAAAAATCTATCATTCAACATGTAAATTGGAAAGAACACTGCTAAAAAAAAAAAGAGAAAACAGATTTCTAAAGAAAAGCAAGAACCAGCAGTTCCAGTGAGCCCCTTCCTCCTTCCCTCTTCCTCCCTCCCAGTGCCCCCTTCCTCCCTCCCTCTTTTCTTTCTCTCCTTTTGGAGAACCTGTTACAATCTTCCTGCCTCAGCTTCCCAAGTGCTTGAATTGTAGGCATGCAACGCTACACCCAGCTAGAGTTTTAATATAAGTAGCGGTGGAAGGGCCGGGGGTGTAGCCTAGTAACAGAGTGGTAAGACTGCACTAACCCAATAGGTTAGGTCCTAGGTTTGATTGTAGGCCTCACACCACTGCCACCACCCCACCGAAGTAGTAGTAACAACTGAGATATGGTACCAATCACACTCCAGAAAAGGAGTTAACTCCCTCTTTAGGTTATTCTGGGGTCAAGACAGTGCTTGTTAGTTCAGTGCATGTGCAAGACCTTGAGTTTGATTCCTATCACCACTGCCAGTGAGAAAAAGAGATTGATTTTATAAGCAAGTAGATAAAGTGGCAATCTATCTGCAAGCAAACTGAGATTGTAGTATAGCAAGATTTGGCCTATGACATGGTCAAGGAATCTAATGGTAGAATAAACCAGAAATAACACCCCATCCCAAGACACAAACTATAGCTGTCACTTTTAATAAATAAATAAATAAATAAATAAATAAATAAATTTAAAAAACAGGGTCTCAGTATATAGACTTGGCTAGCTTGGATATCATAGTTAGACCAGGCTGGCCTTGAACTTACAGAGATCCACCTGCCTCTGCCTCCCAAATGCTGGTGTGCCAACAAGTCCAGCAACTTTTTCTGTTATTTCAAGTCAGATTTCAACCCCCTCTGAACATTTCACCTAAGCTATGATCACTATATTTGTTGCAAATTGTAGAATAGCCTTTTGTTGTTATTTTTCAGTGCAAGGGATTGAAGACAGGGCCTCAAGCATAACAGGCAAGTGCTCAACCAAATGAGCTATACCTTAACCCCAAAACACATTCTTAGTTCTTAAACACAAAAAATAAAACCTTAAAACATTGACTGGGCGCCAAAGAACAGCCCAGTTACTTCAGGAAAGATGTTGCTAAGAGAACAAAACTGGAAAGAGCTTTATTATCTATCAAAGTCCAATCAGGTCTCAAAAGTTTTTAAAGTTACGATAATAATAATTTAAAAGAAAAAAAAAAAAGACAGGGCTGGGACATAACTCAGGGTAAAGTGCTTGTCTATTGTCTTGGGGATTTATTGCTTCGAAGAGACACCATGACCAAGGCAACTCTTATAAAGGAAAACATTAAATTTGGGCTGGCTTATAGTTTCAGAGGTTCAGTCCATTATCATCCTGGCGGGAAGCATGGCAGCATCCAGGCAGACATGGTACTAGAGGAGCCAAGAGTTCTACATTGATCCCCAGGCAGCAGAAGGGGACTGTGTGCCACGCTGGGTGTAGCCTGAGTATAGGAGACCTCAAAGCCCACCTCCACTGTCTTAGTCGGGGTTTCTATTCCTGCACAAACATCATGACCAAGAAGTAAGTTGGGGAGGAAAGGATTTATTGAGCTTACACTTCCACACTGCTGTTCATCACCAAAGGAAGTCAGGACTGGGAACTCAAGCAGATCAGGAAGCAGGAGCTGATGCAGAGGCCATGGAGGGATGTAACTTAACTGTCTTGCTTCCCCTGGCTTGCTCAGTTTGCTTTCTTATAGAAGAACCCAAGACTACCAGCCCAGGGATGGTACCATTCACAAGTGGCCCTCCTCCCTTGATCACTGATTGAGAAAATGCCTTACCGCTGGATCTCATGGAGCCATTTCCTCAACTGAAGCCCCTTTCTTTGTGATAACTCCAGCTTGTGTCAAGTTGACACAAAACCAGCCAGGCCACTCGCAGTGACACATTTCCTCCAGTAAGGCCTTGCCCCCTAACAGCGCTGTTCCCTACGGACCAAGCACTCAAACACATGAATCTATGGGAGCCACACCTATTCAAACCTCCACATCTATCATACTTAAAACAACAAGTATTGGTGAAAATACAGAGAAACTGGAATCCTTCTGTACTTATGAGAATGTAAAGGAAAAGAAGAAAAATCATTTGGCACACGTAAAACTGCCACACGGTCTAGCAATTCCATTCCTCAGTATATACCCAAAGAACGGAGACAGGCACTCAAACACATACACGTGTTCTTCGCAACACCATTCGTAAATTTTGTGGGTTTTGTTTTGAGGCAAGGGCTTCCATAGCCCAGGCTGGCTTTGAATTTATTTGCCATTACAACAAAGGATGACTTCAAACTTCTGACCCTCCTACCTTCACCTCCTAAGCATTAGGATTATAGGGCGCGCCAGGTTTTTAGTGTGGTGCTGAGAACGGAAACAAGGGTTCAATGCACGCTGGGCAAGCACTCTGCCAACTAAGCTCGGCCCCCAGTCAAAGAACTTATAAATGTAAAAATGATTTATAATTCATGAAGTTCTATTCAATTGTAATACATACTCTCTCATAGATTTAGGTTTTTTATGCAGAGTGTTGGTAGGTAGGCAGCCTGCTTAGCAGCTCAGATAACAAAGAGCTTGAAGAGTTAAGGTCTGTGGTAGTCTAGCTTCCAGAAACACCCCAGCTGTTTCCTGCCAGCTGCTGCTTCATGTCTGACTTTCAATAGAGTTCATTTTCTTTGTATGGTTATTTTTGCCTCTCAACCTGTCTGGTTTGAGGAAAGAATGGTTACTTTTTAAAAGAGACTTTAAGCAGATAAGGGCTTGTAAGACTGTTTAAAAATAAAAATGAAATTTAAGTCATGATATGGCTATTTATTGGGTCTATTTCCTAACTTTTGAAATAGATCTGAATTTTACACCCAGCTTCAAATGTAGGGAGAGATAGACAACCAGAGACAGAATTCAGCAAGTATATCCAGCCCCTGCCAACTCCTCATCTGCCCTCAGAGGGAAAAAGAAGAAGAAGAAAGCAAAGGTCCCAGAAGTACAGGAAATTGTTTCTCAGAGGAAAGACAACACTTCCTTTCCCAGAACAATCCCTCTCCCACACTGACATCCTGCCCCTACTATATTTACTCAGCCCAAGTGTGCCCATGATAGACTCCCAGCTGCACTCCTGCCTGCCTGCCACATGGTCCTGTCACTCAGCTGGAGCTCTCAAAGGGGAATTCGTCCAGAGGACAGAGCCTAGAAATCACTACACACTAATCCATGCTTCCTCTACTGCTAGCCTTCAGAGTAAAGTGAGACAAAATACGGACAGTATTACTCCCTGTTTATTTTGGAAGTGACTGGGGAGACAAGAGGAACTTCATTTTATATAGTTGCTAATTTTGACTGCTCTCATAGTAGCTAGTGAGGGAGTATGAACAATGAAAAGACCGAAAAGGAAAGTTAAAAATAACCTTGTTGATGCTAGGCAGCCAAGACACAGCACTTAATATTTTCTTCCACCTTAACCCACTAGGTCAGTCTGCCAAGTCACCTTATGATAGCGGGATCTCTTCAGTTCTGAGTAGGCAGATCCAATGAATAAAGCATGGGACTGTTTCAGGCACCCCACTTCATCCTACTTGATAACACACTCACTGAAAGGGAAACCCATTTCCTAGTTTAGTGGCCCTGTATTCTCAGTGCTTCTCTCCTACTGCAGGTCCCCCATCTGCTTTTCTTTCCTTATTTATCTTTCTCTTTGTTTTTAGTCTTTTTTTTTTTTTTTTTTTCCCGGAGACAGGGTTTCTCTGTGTAGCCCTGGCTGTCCTGGAACACACTCTGTAGACCAGGCTGGCCTTGAACTCAGAAATCCGCCTGCCTCTGCCTCCCGTGTGCTGGGATTAAAGACGTGCGCCACCACTGCCCAACTTTCTCTTTGTTTTTAAAAGGACAAGTTTTCTTAACAAAATATGACTAATACCAGATAAGGTTTACAAAAGTAATGTTCATACCTGTAGCCCATTTTTGATAGCAAAGATACTTAAAAGCAATACTTTGTCTCTAAGATGGTACAGTTAAGTATATTAATGAGATCCATAAAAGCAGTATAAGAAAGTAAAGGGAAAATGTAGGCAAAAATGGAAGGAAAGGTGATAGAAAAAGAGAATGGGAAATGATTTTTCTAATCATTTCTCTTCACATTCAAGGGACAAGGGTATTTCCAAACCTTACAGATTTTTAAAAGCTTATGTACAATTTCTCAATGAACTCAACTAAACCCTTTTAAATGTTGTTTTTTGGGGGATGGGATTTTTTTTGAGACAAGGTTTCTTTGTGTGTAGCTCTAGCTGTTTTGGAACTGGCTTTGTAGACCAGGCTGGCCTTGAATTCAGAAATCTGCCCACTTCTGCCTCCCAAGTGCTGGGATTAAAGTGCACCACCACTGCCCAGCTAAAACACTTCTTTATTTAATTTTGTTTGTGCACGGTGCTCATAAAAGTCAGAAGATTGGAACCTGTTACATGGGTGCTGAGAACCAAACCCAGGTCCTCTAAAGAGAACCAATGGGTCATCTTTCCACCCCGCCCCACATACCTTAAATGTCCTGAGATTAAAAGTAGAAATAGGAGGGCGAATTTATAGCCAACTCCACTTATTAGGGGGGGTATGCGCAAACACTTGTATGCTTTTGCCTTTGGCAAAACTGTCAGGTTTAATCCACTACCACCATAATTAGATAGATAGACAGACAGACAGACAGACAGACAGGAAGGAAACTCATATGGCTGTTGTCATTCTGACCTAAAAAGCAAGTATTTGTACTTTTGATTGGAAGGAGAAAAAAATGCCACTGTGTGGTACTAGCATAATCCTAGGACATGATCAAGATCCCATCTAGTCTAGCCTCTTGAGACAAATATCTTTTTTAAATATATTTATTTTTTATATGTATGGGTGCTTTGCCTGCATGTGTGCCTGTGCACCATGTGTGTACAGTGCCTGAGCAGGTCAGAAGAGGGCGTGTGACCCCCTATGACTGAAGTGGTTGTGAGGGAATCATACCCAGGTCCTCTGCAAAAGCAGACAGTGCTCTTAATCGCTGGGGCCATCTCCCCAGCCTCAAGACAAATCTTTTTGAAATGTCAAAACTATGTTTCTTTTGTTTTTTCTGAGACAAAGTCTCAAATAGCTAGGCTAGCCTCAAACATGCTATATAGCTGGGGGCAGCTTTGATCTGATCAACTTCCCACTGCTGGGATTAAACACTAAAAATTTTTTCCCATAAACTAATTTTTTTATTTTCTTTATTTTTTTCTTCATCTTAATTTTCTTTTTTCTTTTACACTCCAGATTGTGGTACACACTAAATTTTTTAATATTTTGGGGACTAAACATCAACTCAATGTAGCATTTTATATTTAGCAGTATATTACTGAAAAGTTGCCAATTTGGGAAAGTGCTTAATTGGCAAATAACTTTTGTTCTACCTACCAAAGAAACAGAGGGGAGAATGTCCCATCTCCTCAATTATTCAGTCATTATCTAGAGGTTGTCAGTGAGAACGAACAGCATAACACTGTGTGGGGTTGTGCAGTTCTTAGCCTATGGTTCATTTTCAACATATTAGTTCACAGAAAAACATCTGCATTTCTAAGACCTTTGTCAGTTATATATCTAAAGGCAGCAGGTACAAAGACAGGCTTCACTCAGGAAGCTTCACTGCTTCTGATTGACACATCACAGTAAGGCACATTCTATAAGAAGCTCTCTCCTGGAGACCAGCTTCAGTGCATTGTGGTCCGTGTGAACACTTGCTTAACAGATGTTCTGAGCAACAGTTTAACACTGGAGCTTATTTTCATCAGTTCTTCTATTTTCTCTGGTGAAGTCTTACTTTTATGATTTTTAAATTCTGCATCTACCTTCACTCTGGCTGCTTCTAATGCTGTCTTATTGTTTGTTTAAAAAGAAACAACAACAGCAACAGCAACAACACATTTTGCAAGGTTCTGTCCAGTATTTTGAAAGAGCTGTAAAGCCCCAATGAGCTGACCCATGAGTCCTCACACTGCTCAGTCACTAACTTATTTTCTACCAAAAGAACAGCATCACAGCTAGGTATGTTGGTGCAACCCCAGCATTTGGAAGACTAAAACAGGAGGATCATGAGTTCAAAACCAGCTTGAACAGCATAGGAAGTCTCCCAAAAAAAGCAAACAAACAAACAAAAAACAAAGGGGCTAAGGATTTAGCTCAGTTGGCAAAGTGCTTGCTTTTCATGCAAAAAGTCCTGGGTTCAATCCCCAGCAATACATAAACCAGGCTTTGTGATACATGCCTGTAATCCCAACACTCAGAAACAGGAGGATCAGAAATATAAGGTCATCCTCTCAAATATGAAGTGAGTTTGAGGCTAGTCTTGACTATAGACCCTCTCCCCTGTCCACAAAAAAAAAAGGGAAAAAAATCTACTCAAAATCCACTCCTATAAATGGCTTACTAGTTCTAAGCAGCAAGTATTACCCATATAATAAAGAATCCATGTAACGCTTAAATGATTAAAACTAGTATCTCTTATAAATGGCAACTATGAATATGACAACATAAAAGGTCACTGTATTAGCAGTGATGTGGAGACTCCTGCCAAATACACATAACCCAATTTTATTATGAGTAAACATTTAAAAAATGAAAAATATCAAAAGAGAGAAAGTGAGAGGGAAGAACAAACAGAGCAGGTGGACAATGATGAACGGGATCTGTAATTAGAGAATATATCAATGTTATAGCCAGTGTTCTGGCATGTGTATTTAATCCCAACACTTGGGAAGCAGAGGCATGAGATCTCTATTAGTTTGAGGCCAGCCTGACCACTGTTTAAAGTGCCTCCCCTGGGTAGCTGGTCCTGGATGGTATAAGAAATATCTAGTACTGCTCTGGCTGGGCAGACCAATAAGAAGTATTCCTCCATAGCTTCTGTTTGCTTCCTACTTTAAGTTCCTACCCTGACTTCCCTCCGTGATGGACTATGACCTGAGAGCTGCAAAATAAACCCTTTTCTCCCCAAGTTGCTCTTGGTCTCAGCATTTTATCATAACAATAGAAATGTAACTAACACATAAATCATTACCAGGAGAGGAGCATTGCCATGAGAGAACTGAACATGCTGTTTTGGGGTTATTTTGGAGGAGTTAAGAAGTTTGGGCTAGAAAAGCCAGTGAATGAGTGCTCAGAGCTTAATGAGATGTTGGTGGAAACAAAGTCTGCAGACAATTGGAGCCTGGCCTGTGAAATTTTAATGGAAACTTTCACAGGTCCTTAAAGGCTCTATTTGAGAAACTGATTTTTTGAATTAAGAATCTGTTGTTCTGGTCATCTGAGGCTGAAGATTGGACAGTGACTAACAAGAGACCAAAGCAACTAAAGTGAAATCTTTGCTTTGCCGGGACAATTGATAAAGGTCATCTGGGGATGAAGAACCAGCTATGATGAAGAAGAGACCAGTATTATTGAGGCAAAATCTTCTGAGAAGTGTTTCTTCAGGGTCAGTGTACAGCTAGGAGCTAAGCTTGGTAATATAATATGTAAGAGTTTCCCGGGTGGTACTGCTTTTGAAGATATGAAGGGGTCACGGAAAGTAGATGAGACTTAACAGGCTCAGCTGAAGTAGACGTATCAGGGATGAAGTGATCATGGAGAGAAAGAAGCTAAGGCTTGGCAGCCTGAAGCAGGGTCAAAGTCCCTGAAGAGAGCTCAGAAGAAGCTTTACCTGAAGGCTCAGCAGAGTTGCATCATTTTTAAGATGCCAGTACCACAGAAGGTACACCAAGGACAGCAGCAATTGTGGAGTAGAACCATCCTTAACCTAGGAGACAAGCTGTATGTGCTGTGGATGACAGAGCTAGGGAAGTAGACTTCCCAAGATTCTGTGGAGCCCAGAGGATCTTTCCTGGGTCCCAGACATCAAGCACACTATTGAATTTGGTGTAGTACAAAAACATGTCATTTATTCTTTTATTTTACAGGAGCCCACAGTTGAGAAACTGTGACCTTTCATGGTCTCTCTGAAACTGTGGAGTTTAGGGAAATGTTGGATATTTATTTATTTATTTATTTATTTATCATCATCATCATCATCATCATCACCACCACCATTATTATTGAACAAGGTTTCTCTGTGTGGCCCTGGCTGTCCTGGAACTCACTCTGTAGACCAGGTTGGCCTCAAACTCAGAGATCTGCCTGCCTCTCCCCCTCAAGTGCTGGGATTAAAGGTGTACTCCACTACCACCATGCAACTTTGGATATTTTAGACAGACTGAAATTTTAAAGTGAATTTTTAAAGACTGTGGGACTTTTAAAAGTTGGAATGTTTTATATTGTGATATTAATATAAACATGATCTCTTAGGGACAAGGAAGGAAGGAGAAGATAATAGTGACATGTTTGTGTGTCAAACTGACAAGTGGCCAATTGTCCTGGCTGTTTTCTGTCAACTGGGAAGAAGAAATCTTAATTGAAAAAATGACTCCATCGGATTTCCTGGAGGCAAATCTGTGGGGCATTTTCTTTATTAATACTGATGATATAGGAAGGCCCAGCCCACTGTGGGCAATGCTACCCCTGGGCATGTGGTCCTGAGTAAGCCACCAGGAGCAAGCCAATAAGGAACACTGTTTCATGGCCACAGCTTCAGTTCCTGTCTCTAGGTTCCTGGCCTTATTCTTGCAGTGATGGACTATGACCTGAGAGTTGCAAGATGAACTAATCCCTTTCCTCTCTAGTCTGCTTTTGGTCACAGTGCTTTAACACAGCAATAGAGACCTTAGACAAACATTAATGATAAATTATTGAATCATTACATTTCTTGAACTTCATCATTTTACTTGGATTAAGTGAAATATCTTTGTTCTTAGGAAATATACACTGAAGTAAGTATCAAGGTGTATATGATTAATTTCTCAAATAATTTAGAAAAAAATAACTATAAACACACGTGTATAGTGAGAAAGAAGACAATAAAATCAACTAGCAAAAGGTCATGTGGGAGACCTCAGTATTAATTTTGCAACTTTTTTACAAGTTTGAAATTACCAGTTGGTATGGTGGTACAACCCTGTCATCCCAACACTGGGAAGGATAAGGCAGAAGGATTACTATGAATTGAAGGCCAGCCTAAGCTACAGAGTAAATTCTAGGCCAGCATTAGGTACTATAAATGTCAAAAAACAAAAACAAACAAACAATTTCAAAACAAGATTCCAAAAAATACGTATTACTATCAGTTGATCTGATAAAAACATCAATTAGGTAAATAGGGGTAAAATTATCTCTGGTGTAGAAACAAGCCAATTTCATCTTTACCTCTGGTTTTTGGCGAAAAACTATACTGACATAAACATTTCCCTTATCTTCCTCAGCCCACACACAATCCAGTTTTACATTCCGACTTGAGCCTGTAGTCTACCTAGGACCCTGGTAATACCTCCCACTCCCTACATATGTAACAATTCCATCAAAGCAGGCACTATTCACTTTCCTCTTCATAGAATCTATAAAACAGAGTGAGTCTTTAAACCCTGAAAGGAGACTGATTAAGATGCTAAGCCGGTGCTCAACTGGGAGGATTAATGAGCCTTATCTGGATTCTGACAGCAGAAGCCCATCTTCCTTGCAAATAGTTTCCCTACAGTCTCGGTCCAGGTGAGCTGAACCAAGGACTTTCTTCCAGAGCAGAGGGAACTAGGATCTTCCATCAAAGTCATCAGACCTGCTCATAAAATGTGTTTACCTACAGTGAGTATCAACAATGAACCGCGGAAGTAGATTTATAACAGAGGGGGGTGGGAGGGGGACGAGAAAAAACAGGAAGAGGAGGAGGAAGAGAATGAAGAAGAGGAGGCGTAAGAGGAGGAAGAAAAGGAAGAGGAAGAAGAGGAGGGGGAAGTGGAAGAGGAAGGGGAAGAGGAGGAACAAGAGGAGAAGGAGGAGAAAATAAATAAACAGTAGGAGGGTGTGGTGGTTTGCATACGCCCATCCCAGGGAATGGCACTATTAGAAGGTGTGGCCTTGTTGGAGGAAGTGTGTCACTGTGGGGGTGGGCTTGAAGACCTTCCTCCTAGCTGCCTGAGGATGTCCAGTCAGTCTTTCTCTAGCCACCTTCAGATGAAGATGTAGAACTCTCAGCTCCTCCTGTAACCTGGATGCTGCCATGCTCCCGCCTTGATGATAACGGGCTGAGCCTCTGAACCTGCAAGCCAGCCCCAATTAAATGTTGTCCTTATAAGACTTGCCTTGGTCATGGTGTCTGTTCACAGCAGTAAAACCCTAACTAAGACAGAGGAACATCCTGACAACACTCTTTTGGATTCCTTGCCCATGAAATAACTCTGCAAATCCAAAACAGTTCTGGGACAAGGGTGAATCAAGCTTTCTGCCAGGCTTCTAAAGTTTTTTGAGTAATATTAACAAAAAGACAGCTTGGACTATAACCCTTTCTTTCTTTCTCTCTCCCTTTCTTTCTTTCTTCCTTCCTTTCTTTCCTTCTATTTTTCAACAGGGGTGTGTGTGTGTGTGTGTGTGTGTGTGTTTTAGAGGGTGCACATGTATGGAGTTCAGAAGTTGGTGTGTGTGTGTGTGTTTTAGAGGGTGCACATGTATGGAGTTCAGACTAGGTATCTTCCTTGATCTCTTATTTTCTGGAACAAGGTCTCTCATTGATCCTGAAGCTCACCAACTGGCTAAACTGGCTAGCTCTTCCACCCTAAGCATCCTGTTTCCACATCTCTAGAGCTGGGATTACTGACCCATGCCACTGTGTCTAGCTTTCTACCTGGGTCCTAGGGATCCACATTCAGATCCTCAGACTTGCATGGCAAGCACTTTACCAAATGAGTCCTCTCCTTAGTCCTATACCAGGCTCTAAATTAAATAAAATAATATTTACCCTTATTAATAACATGTGATACACCAATAGCTTCTACTTTATCTTTCCACCTCCCCATTAATGTCACCAGCTTTATCAGAAAGCATGAAGTATTCGAAGGAGTCATGTTAAAAGAACAAAGAAACCAGTCTGAAAAGGGTTTCCTTGGTCAAACTTGAAACAATTTAAACACTAGTAATACCTGATTACTTTTTGTAAGTTAAATAAGGAAAAAAACAAATTTGGCATCAATGATGGTCATCATTCATATGAACTTCCTGTTCTGAACACTTATTAAAATCAAGAATTAAGTGTTTACCTTCCCTTTCTAGGGAAAATTTCTGGTTTATTCACCAGCTAAAGAGAAAAGCAATTGTTTACAGAGAATGCCAACTAGTAAATGCAAAATAAATTATAGAGTTAGAAAATCATAACTATCTATAACATACTAAATAAATGTAAATGAAAAGTTTTAATAAAAAGTAATCATTGGGAGGTGAGCTGGGAAAATGAACCATTCTGGAAAGAGCACTTGCTGCAAGCCCTGACAACCTGCATTTGGTCCCTAGAACCCAGGTGAAAGTATAAAAAATATTACTCCACATTCACAAAAAATAACAATAAAAATAATTAATATTGGGGAAGAGATGTCACACATCTCATTGTCACATTATAATTCACTATGGGAAGCAATTTGAAAATGTTGCTCTAGCTCTCAGTAAGACAGACATGACATCACCTCTGTTCCTGTTCTGTTAAGTCAATTTGGTGCCAGCTTTTTAAAGATTCTTTTTATGTTTTATTTTTTATGTGTATGTGCATTTTGCCTGCATGCATACATATGTGCACCATGTGAGTGCTTGGTGCCATGGATCCCTGGAACTGGAGTTACAGACAGTTGTGAGTGGCCGTGTGGCTGCTAGGGACCGAGCTCTAGAGTACAGTAGTAACCAGTACTCTTAACCGCTGAGGCACTTCTCCAGCCTCAGGTGCCAGTTTTCTCAAATCTGCTGTTTACTCAAAGAAAATGAACATTCATGCGTAATGAGGTTTTTTTTCCAGTTTTGTTTTGTTTTTCTGCCAATTAATTGTTTTACTTAAAAACAAAAAATAACTAATGGAAAACACCAATATCAGGGAAATCTTATTTGTTCCTATTTTTAAAGGACTTTTCCCAATCCAAGGCCAATTCTAGATAACACTGAAGCCCTCTTGGTCCTTTAGCTATCCCATCATGTCCCCATCTAACCTGATCCTCCGTTTCTTAAGCTGCTTTCAGGATATGGGACATGTGGAAGCAACTGCATGGGTGACTACAGAAAGTCCTTCCTCCTATACTGCATCTGGCTCTTCCCACCAAATCAAATGACGGATGTATTGCCCTCTGATGTACAGTCTATCACACTACTTTCAAAATACCCACAGTTCACACTGGGCAAGAACCTGGAGGCAATAATGTGAACTCCACAGCTGACAAGTAATTGCTCAATAAGCATAAAACAAGGGAATGTCAGTGTGCTCTGTGCATATGTGGCAGCCCTTCATAACTTGACCGACAGTCACAGCAGTGCTTAACAGAAGGCTGATGTTCCAGAAGAGACTTTCATTGAGAAGCTAGCCAGCAGGCATCCAGGAGCACTTGTCCATCTAAGTCTGAAAGGTTATAAGAAAAACAAAGGCTACAAAAATATGGTTAATCACTGCCTGTCGACTTCCTGAGGCAGAAGTGAGACCAAAAAGGAGTCAGAGCTCCTCACCTACCATGAATTTCTAAAGTGGTCTGAGCTAAAGAGTTCTAATTTGTATTTTGCTATATATCTAAGGAAGGGGAGAAAAGTATTCATTCTTTCCATAAACATACCCTGTACTATTTCAGGAACTAGGGGGTCAATTAAGGTCCCATGAACATGAGGCAGGTAGAGAGTAGGGTTAAAACAAACTTTTCATTATCTTTCCTGCTTAAAACTACACATTGATTGGATTTCAAACATTTGGCTTTTTCTAAACCCTTTTGGCATTTTCCTAGAGTTTGAGTGGGTGTGGAAGAAAAGGAGTTTACTACCTCATTGTTAAAAAACAAAAGAGCAGCTGGCCTTCCCTCCTTTTACACAACCGATTGCTGACACAGCAAGTTGGGCATATACCCAGGGAGACACATCAGCCCTCAAGAGAAAGAGTGCTACAGAAGACAAAGGCAATGAAAGCAACCACAACGACCCTGACACCTAACACTCTGAGACCACCCTGCTACAATGCCTACAGACTATGCTAGAAAGTACTCAGGTTCCTTTGCTTCTGTTTTTGAGAACTAAGGTATTCAGTACCCTTTGTGGTAGCAGTAGCACTCCTCTTTCTAATTAGACACAGTAAACCAAGCATTCCAACCAGCCCAACTTGATTCTGAAGGTCGGGGGACTGGGTATTACAGAGAGTAAAGCAGAGCTGCATCCACATGAAGCAAGGCTATAGGGAACTCTCTTCTCTCCCTTCCTCCTTCTGAGACAGGTTCTCACTATGAATCCATCCTTTCCTGGAACTGTATACTCCAGGCTGGCCTCAAACTCATGACCCAGCTGCCTCAGTCTCCCATGCTATAACAGGCACACATCACCACACCCAGCT
>JADRCH010000209.1:232789-274877 GCA_019843965.1 Rhynchomys soricoides | reverse complement strand
GCCTCAGTCTCCCATGCTATAACAGGCACACATCACCACACCCAGCTATCTATTCTCAAGAGGCTTTATTACCCCCATCATGTGTGTGCATGTTCGTGTCTACATGAGCTCATGATGACATGAACAGGCCCTCGGAGGCCAAAAGTCACTATTGGGCATCTTCTATTGTTCTCCACCTTCTTTTTGAGGCAGGATCCTGTACCCTTTTTTAACAAGGTCTCATTTTGTTGCTCAATTATGATTTGAACTGCTGAGCCTCAGCAATCCTGCTTCTACTTCACAAACAGCTGGAAATACAGTTACTGTGCCCAGCTCCCAAGCCACATTCTAACATGCTCATCAATCTTATGTTTTATATATGTATGTTGTATGTAAATATAGAAGTATATTCATATATATGATCTTATGTTTTATTATAAAGCAAGAAAGTAAGTGGTATAGGAAACGCATACATTTGGCCAACTTTGCCCCTTCCAATATAAAGTCTTTTATATAAATTTGTCTGACAAACTTGGTTCTTTTACTTCCCGCTAAAAAGAAACAAAATAGTTTTCTGTTATACCTTGGACAATTTAAAAGTTCAATTTTTGACAAGCATAGCGATATACACCTTTAATCTCAGTACTAAGAAGATAGGGGTAGAAAGACATCTGCATTCCAGGCTAGCCTGATCCACACAGTGAATTCCACCAGTCAAGACTACATAGTGAGACCCTGCTTCAAGACAAACTAAACCAAACAGTTTACTTCAGTTCCCAGTGAAGCAAAGTCAATGGCTCCCTTACCGTTCTTCATATGCTGCCTGATGACCTACTGTTCTGCTATTCCCCAAACTATAGACACCTATAGAAAAAATGTATACATACATTCAACCAATACAGGAAACAAACCTAGTGATTTTTTTAATATAATGTATTCAATCTTTTTCCTGACATCCACTCCTAAGGTAATTAGGCATCCTTGAGCAGTTCTTTTCTACCTAGGCAGCTATTTCTAAGAGGCCTGGGCCAGACAGGTGTTGAGTCATAGTTCCTCTCAGATTGGCTTCCAGACTCTGTTTAAATGTTCTCTGAAACCTCTGGAGGGTAGATGGACTCAAACCTCCTAGCTCAGATTCTGAATTCAAAAAGCTTGAGACAGACTGTACCCTACAGGTGTGTTTGTCCAGGATAAACTATATTTAAATAAACTCCTAACACAATCACTTTCTCCAGGCACCTGCTTCTCCCTCTTAAACTCAAGTATGTCAGAGTTCCTGCTATTCCAGTTAGCTCAGTAAAGAAATATCCCATCCCTAAGATGTATTCTATGCAATCTACCGATGCCTTTGAAGACATCTAAATTTTGGCTATAACAGCTTTATATGAGAAAACCAACTTGAAAAAACACAACGTTTGTTCATTCTCTTGACTTGTTACTCAAATGAACAACAAACAACAACAAAAATGGCAGCAAGTTAGACATGGCAACACAAACCTGTAATCATAGCGCACTGGGAAAATAACCCTGTGCTAAATAGATAGTAAGACCAAGTCAAAGAGAGGGAGAGTAGGGGGAAGGTGGCCGCCAACTGTCCTCGTTCACTGCCACCCTCTCCACACCTTGAAAGCATTATTACACGAAACAGGTGAGAGACCACAAGCGTCTCAGAGCAGTCTGATAGCCACTGGTCTTGTAACACCAGCGGCGACAAAAACACGGCATTTGGTTCACCACACACAAACACCTTGGTTTGCACTCTCTCTGTGTTCTTATATATCTATATATGAAACTTAAAAGAAGGAAGTCTTCCTCAAGCCTGGCCCTGAAGGCTTTAATGCCATTAAGGGGTGGTTCCAGATGGGCATGCTAGCAAACACCTATATCCCATCTCTTGGGAGGTGGAGGCAAGAGAATTCTGATTTAAGCCAGCCTGAACTATAAAGTAAAACTTTGTCAAAATAAATTAATAAATAAAATAAAAGCAAGGCTAGGGTACAGCTCAGTGATAGAGCACTTGCACAACACGTACAAAGCCATGAGTGTAATCCCCAGCACCAAAATAAAATAAAAATCCTGTAAGAAATTTTTATTAAGATAGTTTTAGAATATTTCTTTCTACTAAAAATCCAAGATTTTTCTAGCAAAGAATCCCTTTGTAAATATGTAAATTTACAAATGTGTGGACACACATGAACACAAACACATGGAGGAGGTGCTTGAAGACCAAGAAAAAAAGCAGCCTAAATCTGGATACAAATAAGCACAGCCAAACACCACAAATCATAACTGAACAAAGCGCATTCCATAAAAGTACACTAAATGAGGGTATTAAGACTTGCAAGGACTTATCTAGTCTGGCAAAAAATTACCCAAAGATCACAAGCCATGTCAGCTAGAATCGTCCCTCTCAACTGTCATCTCTTTTCGGACCTAAAGCCAAGAGCAGTATCAGAAGCCCTGACACTGACCTTTCCATTAAGGCCCGTTCCATGCCACAGATCTTACCACAGGCTCTAGCCTGAACATAACTCTAGTATTTTGCCAGATCCCCATAAGATTACTAGAATGGTGAAAGGGAATGTACCACTGGAATGTGAAGCTGTGGCAGGGTTTGGGCAGTTATAAAGGCCACTTACGGGCAAAAGTACTAGTACTCCCACAGTGGCCCTTCTGCCCCTAAGCCCAGGATAGCCCAGCTCTGCAGGCAGCACAGAGTTAACTCCCCACCCGCTCTGAGAAGCACAAAGGTACATCACTGCAACATGTCTAACATTTACACTGCCTCTCTCTGCTCATTAAACAGGTTTTGGTTAAATAATGAACAAACTGTATTACAGACTCCGATGAGAATTCCAAAATTATAAATCAACTGGGAAAGCCCAAAGGAGCAGACAGACAGGGAGGGGGGAGAAGGATAATATTGACTAATATAAAGGGCGCAGCTTGACAGTGGATATTCCTGCCACACCTGATCAAACATACTCTGTGGGGGGAGGGGAAAGAGAGCAAGAGAGGGGAGATGGGACAAGACAGCCTGAAATTTGCATCCGGAAAAGATTAAAAGGGATTCTTTGGGGATAGAGAAAATACATAATATATATTACTATAAATGCAAAACTGTACTAAAAGCTAACTCAAATGTCAAAGATTACAGCTTGAATAAATTTAAATATAAAAGCCATGTGCTTCCGTGAGTTAATGAGAGAGACATAAAAGGACAAAGTGGGCCAAGAAGCTCCACAGAGCCTTATGCTTCCTTTGCCGGGCAATGGGTCCAAAGTCGGCCACGACTGAGCTCAAAGGCTTCCCTCCCTTCAGCACTCTGAGCCCTGAGAAATGTCAATTAATCAATTCTGTAGCTTACATTTGATTTTTTTTTAATTAAGTATAAAATCTGGGTGGTACACAACCATAGTCCCAGCTACTGAGGAAGTTAACAAAAGCATCACTTGAGTCTAGAAATTCAAGGCAAGCCTGGGAAGCAGAGCAAAACCCTGATTACATTAAAGAAAAACAAATTTTGAGCTATAATTCACATACTATAATTTATCCTTGTAGAGTATACAATTCAGCATACAATTTCAGAGTTATAGACCCATAAAACACTTTCTTCGCCCCCAAAGAAACCCCTCACAGCCCTGGAAAGCATGTATCTGTTTTAATTCCTTCAGAAAAACCTCCTGAAACCATCCCAAGAGCCTGTAATGACTGAGGGGGAACAATCAGATCCCCTCACTGACATTTTTTTTCCAGTCAAAGTAACAATATAAAAATTCTGTACTTTTAATTGTAGGGTGTGAATCCTGACTACATAGATTTTCTAAAGATGTCACACATCTGTGAGAATAAGTGGCATATATGGACTTAGTCAGCTTCACTGGAGACATGGTTCTTATTTCCTTGTACAGGAAATGTATATGCGTCGTATATATGCAAAAGTTTCTCTGCTTACAAAAAAAAAAAAAAAAGGACCGTTTTGAGCAGGGACTAGTAATGTCACATGCCTGTAATGTCATCACTCAAGAATTACATGTGATCATGAGCCACTTAACATTAGGAATAGAACTCAGGTTAACCACTAAGCCACTGCCTAAATTTGAATTTCTAGATCATTCTTTTTGGTTTGTTTGTTTGCCATTAGGGATTGAACCCAGGGCCTTGTAAATGTGAAGCTAGTACACTACAATTGAGCTGTATCTCTGATCCATTTGAATTTTTTTGTTTTAAGACAGAGTCTCTGCTGGCTCTGAACTCATTCTATAGCCTAGACAGGTCTTAAATTTTCAATCCTCCTGCCCCAGGCCTGTACCACCATGCCTGGATTGTTTATTTGTTTGCTTGTTTAAGACAGCATCTCATTTTGTAGCCCAGACTCTCCTAGAACTCAGTGTATACACAGAGTCCCTTGTACTGTGTATGTGAGGTAATAGAGGAAGAAAGTCTCAACCCTGGTGTGTGCTGTCACTGTTACTCTGTGGCCCAGGTTTGCCCCCGTCTGACTCATGGCACTCCTGTCTGAGCCTCCTGAGTACCTGGATGACAGCTGTAAGCCACCGGACCTGGCTTATAAATTTAAAGCTTTCTCAAAGTAAAAGTTGTTCCTTTATAGTCAACTTTGATCCATGTTTGAGAAAACAACTAAGAAATGTTCTCCAAACTTTCTCCTGTGTTTCTCATAAAATGAGGACATTTTTCACTTATTGTTTGTTTAAGTCTAAATGCTATTATTCAATTACGTTTTGAGATATACCACTAGTTGACAGGATTACAAGAGTCCTTTAGGATCAAGACAGGAACACAGTTCTAAGACATTCCCTTTTAGTCTGTATTGCCAAACCAAAAAAAAAAAAAAAAAAAATCACAAGAGTAAAATAAAAACAATAAATAACAACAACTAAATCCCAGGTATTGATTTTTTTCCCTTCATTACCCTCTTCTCCCACACAATGAAAGGCACCTTCTATATACAGCCCCCTCTAATTAAATATCCAAAGCAATGTAAAACACGGGAAAGGGCACTAAACCAGCTGTTAGCAGCTAAATTTACTTCATTCTGTCTCTGAGAATGAATTAGCTAAATCACTTCAGGTGTACTGTTTGTTTTTCTGTCTGTCCATTTCATTTGAGATAGGTCTCTTACAGCTTAGGCTAGCCAAAAACTGGTCTGCAGCTAAAGGATGATCTTGAATTTCTGACCTCCTTGATTCCTCCTCTCAAGACCTGAGATCACAGGTTCATCCTGGATATGGGCATCCACCATGCCCAGTTTTATGGGGAATCCGGACTAGATGTAGGGCTTATTTGTGAGAAATGCACACTCCACAAACTGAGCTACACAACGAGCCCTTTCAGCTACATCTCCACCTCGCTTTCTTTCATAAAAGAGGACAACATTTTGCATGCCTTCTTCACACACCTGGGGAAAACTTAGCAAGGATAATAAACATGGAAGTGGCTTTGAAAACTCTAAATGTGAATATTACATCAAGTTGATTTGATCAGGAAAATAAAAATCACAGGAACCTGAGAATGTAGGAAGACTAAAAGATTGGCAAGGGCTAACCAAGGGCCAAATCGGACTCGCACCTCGCACACTTTATACACACACACACACACACACACACTTCTATACGTCTTACCTGTGACTGGTGCGCTCCACAGGCAGAGGTAAGCAGCTGCAGAGCTGCACACCGCCTACAGAGCCTGAAGTGTTTACTATATGGTCTTTTCTTTGTTTCGTTTATTTGTCCCATTTGATTCTTTATATGAAAATTTTGTCTATCCCTGCAGCAAATCAAATACACGTACTTCTTACTAGACCAAGTAACTCTACCTACATGTGGGACCATATCCATTACACTGTTTCCTACATGTGGAGCCTTACCTGTCACACTGTTTAAGACCTCCTTCAGATGACTGAAACTGTGCAGAAGGGGATCCCGTTCTTCATCCTAGAGAATCATAGGTCAAGAAAAAAAAGATTAGTCCAAGATAGAAAAAAGAAAACAAAAGATCAAAACTCTTTCTCTAAATCCAACCAGAAAATTTAGTAAGTTTTCTTTCTGAGGAAAGAAACTTAGCCATGGCTTCTTACTCTTATTTCAGAGGTTTACCAAACCAAAAATAAGTTTACCAAAAATAAGTTCTTCAGTGCTAGCCTACAACCCAGTTTTTTTTATTCTCTTTAACATTTTATAGCTGATTTATTTTGTATACATGTGCATGTGGGGTGGAGGTAGCATGCCATGGCCCACATGTGGGGATAAGAGGACAACTTGTGGAGTCAGGTCTCTCTTCCACCATGTGGTCCTGGGGATCAAACTCAAATCCTCAGGCTTGGTGGCAGGTACCTGCCCACTGAGCCATTTCACTGGCCTCAGCCAGTGAATCACATCCCATAGGGAAGTCACATAACTAAATGTAGAGGGGTCTTAAAATTTTTAACAACAGCAAAATGTTTCTGAATACAAAATGACCAAAATGTAATTCAAACTCCCTGAGTGATGAGCCCATGGTGTTTCAGCTGTGTCCCCCGTGCTGCCTTTCCCACTTCACCACTGGCAGCCACTGTTCTAATCAACATATACTTGCATTGCACATAGCACACCTTGCATTGCAATGAGCATGCCTGAAACACATCACCTCAGATTTCAAACCAGTATGTTTGATGCGCTGTAGTACTTTCACTGTACATACAAAAATTTCTGCTCTTCTAGAAGCATAATGTAAATTTAGTTATGGCAAAATAACTTTAAAGATATTTCTACCGTCACTCCTCAGCATGTAGGTATCAAATTAGTATGTCTTTGTATTGTATTATGTTAGAATATTTGGTTTTAAAATTGCTGTTAGTGGGCTGGAGAGATGGCTCAGTGCTTAAGAGCACTGACTGCTCTTCCAGAGGTCTGGAGTTCAATTCCCAGCAACCACGTGGTGGCTCACAACCACCTATAATGGGATCCGATGCCCTCTTCTGGTGTGTCTGAAGACAGCTTCAGTGTGTATATGTATATATATATATGAAATAAATAAATCTTTAAAAAATAAAAAATTAAATTGCTGTTTGTATTACTGACAAACTTCATTTGAGAAAAATCATGAGCCAGGTGTGTCGGTGCATGCCTTTACTCCCAGTACTCCAGAGGCAGAGGCAGTCAGAAATCTATGAGTTGGGGGCCAGCCTGGTCTATAAAGTAAGGACAGCCAGCCAGAACTGTTTTGAAAAACCAGAAAAAAGAAGAAAAAAATCATGAAATGAATCTTGGCTTAAGATTACAAAAGGATTTCCAACAATTTCTGAAATGTTCCTAAACATACTTCTGCCTTTGTGTACAACATATTTATGCAAAATAGCATTGTCAGCATTAAAAATTACAAAATAAAATCAAAATAACTATTGACTCAGAAAAACAGTGACAACGTTCTATATCCTGCTCTACCAAAGACTCAGCCATGGTTTAATTCTTTATGTAAGAATATATAAGCACATATACCCCATTAGTATGCAAATGTTTTCATCTTTAATAAACAGTAAGATTATATGTATATCAAAGAATGTTTTTAAAACATGTATTTGTTTTGTTCATGTATTTATACATATATGCACTCATGCCTTGATCTAGGTGTGAAAGTCAGAGCCCAGCTTGCAAGAGTTGCTTCTCTCCTTCCACTATGTTCTGGGGATCAAGCTTGGGTCATCAGGAATGGCAGCACGCAACTCTACACTCTTAAGCCATCTCGGTGGCTCCCAAAGAACTATTTTTAAATACATTTCTTTATGATGTACTATCAGTATATGTTTTATTTGTATGCCTATTTTACAAACCTAGATGCCCCAGGGTGTTTTAAAATTTCTCACACAAAAAGGGACTGACATTAAAAACAAAATGGCCAACATTATTTATCTAAGTGTTTGTGTATACAAGCCCACATGTCTGTACTTTTATTCCATATATACACATGATACAGATATATATTAGAACTTTCTAACTTGATAAGAATATATAAACTATTTGGTGAGTATGTTTGGAATGTTCCCATGTCTATTAAAAAATATTAATTAGAGGGCTGGTAAAATGCTAGTTAGAAAGCACTAAACTTGTTTTATAATCGTGCCAAAAAAAGTTTTACACTGATTCCATAAAATATACATATATACACAATACATGTATATATACATACATACATACACAACCACAACAATCTAACTTTATAACTGTATGTGAGGGGTACAATAAAGAAACTGGCTGGGCAGTGGTGGCAAACGCCTTTAATCCCAGCACTCAGGAGGCAGAGGCAGGCGGATTTCTGAGTTCGAGGCCAGCCTGGTCTACAGAGTGAGTTCCAGGAGAGCCAGGGCTACACAGGGAAACTCTTGTCTCGAAAAACCAAAAGAAAAAAGAAACAAACAAACAAACAAATAAACAAACAAAGAAACTGTTGACATAACCACTCCTTGAGGAGGAGAGATTCGAGAAAGTGAATACCCATAGGCATCTGGAAGCATCCAGAGCCAGAGAAAAGAGACACATACTGGACACGGCAGAGCTAGGGTAGTTGGAGAATGGGAGGGAATGGTGGAGATAGCAAAAGACAGACAGACATAGCAAGAAAGAGCGAGGGAGCTTCGGACAGCAGGGTGGACAAGCCATGCAGAGTATAAGGAGAAAGAGTAGTAGTTGGGGGAAGGAGCTCCTTTTGGGGACAAAAGCCAAACCAAACCAAAAAACCAGCTTTACAAGTTCTTTAAGAATGCTGGCTTTTCTCTAAGAGCCAGAAATCCTTCAATAGGCCAGTTTGAGCTCACTTATGGACATACGGACTTCCTAAGACCTAATAATAACTAAGTTTCTTAATCCATCTGATTGGTAAGATTTGACCTGCTCCCTATGTGGAGGCTCTCAGACTCCACTGAATAGAACAATCATCTCCAAGCTACACTTTATGTATCATCAATAACTAACCTAATTTGAATGAATTTGATTACTAATTATAGCCCTAGGAAATTAGAGTCTTTCTGATGTTTCTAGGAATCCCAAAGTTCTCCCAAATATCAACTTAATTTATAAGGGCGACAAGAGAAACAGTGCAACACTGAGTCTGATTCCTGCAGCCACGCCCAGTTGCTTTATAACTGCCTGTAACTCAGCCCTAGAAGAGCGGACACCTTCTTCTGGCATCCACAGGTACTTCAAGCACTGTGTGCACATGGGCACACACATATACATAAACATATAGATAAGTAAAAAATACATTTATACCTGGGTGGCAGTGGCACACTCTTTTATTCCCAGCACTTGGAAAGCAGAAGAAGGCGGATCTCTGAGTCCAAGGCTAGCCTGGTCTACTGAGTGAGTTCCAGGACAATCAAAGCTACACAGAGAAACCATGTCTCAAAAAAAACAAAACAAAACAAAAATTATAAAAATGAGGTGGGACTGAAGAGATGGCTCAGCAGTTAAGAGCACTGGCTACTCTTCCAGAGGTCCCTGCTTCAATTCTCTGCTGTGATAGCTCACAATTATTTGTTACTCTAGTTTCAGGGGACCTTGCACTTTCATACAGAAATACATGCAGGCAAGACACCAATGCACATAAAATAAAGATTTTTAAAATTTTCAAATAAAGCTTTTGAGAGCTTTCCCTAGCTCACTACCTGTGGTGATTTGACTGAGAATGTCTCAAAGCTCAGATATTTATCAAAAGCTCAGGTATTTAAACCCTTGGTCCGCAGTCAGCGGCGTTGTTTGGTAAGATAGTGTCACTGGAAGTTAGTCACTAGGGGTGGGTTCTGAGAATGTAATTCCCACTTCGTTTTCTCTCTGCTTTATGCTTGTAGCTGAAAATCTCTCTCTAGCTTCCTGCTCTGGTCATTTACTGCCACCCCCAACCCTAGCATACAGACTCTTCCCCAGGAACTGTAAGACAAAGCAGACTCCTTCAAGAGTCTCTTTTGTTTTATTTTACATTGTGTGTGACTGAGTGTCTTGCTTGCACGTATGTAAGTGCACCACTTGTACCCTCAGTGCCCTCAGAAGAGGGCATCAGGGCTGGAGACATGGCTCAGCCATCCACAGGGCAGTTCAAAACCATCCCTAACTCCAGTTCCAAGAGATATGGCGTTTTTCTTCTTATCATAGAAGGTAATCTTTCTGATGTTTCTAGGTATGCTAAAGTCCCAAATGTCAACTTAATTTACAAAAATATCAGGCACATATGTGGCATATAGACATATAAGCAGACAAAACATCAATTTACATAAAATAATAGGTTTTTTAAATTTTAAAAGAAAAGAGTGTTAGATTCCTGAAATTGGAGTTACAGATAGTTGTGAGCTACCATGTGGGTGCTGGGAATCTCAGCCAGGTCCTCTGCAAGAACAGACAGTGCTCTTAACCCCTAAGGCATCTCTCCAGTCCCTAAACATGGGGTTTTGGGTTTTTTTGCTTTTCTGTTTTAGATTTTTATTGTATGTATGGGTATTTTGCGTGCATGTATATCTGTGCACACATGTACCTGGTGCCCATGAGACCAAAAGAAGGCATTAGATTCCCTGGAACTAGTATAGGTGCTAGGAATCAATCTGGGTCCTTTGAAAAAGCAACAAGTGTTCTTAACCAGTGAGCCATCTTTACATCCCCTGGTTAGGGTTCTATCATAGCAACAGAAAAGTAACTAATGCAGTAGCCCACTCTCATTATCAGGAGTGCCAGGCATGGCACACACCTCTAATCTCAGCACCCGAGAGGCAGAGGCAGGTGGATTTCTGTGAGTTTGAGGCCAACCAGGTCAACAAAGTTAGTTCCAGGATAGCCAGGGCTACACAGAGAAACCTGTCTCCAAAAAAAGAGTGGTTTCCCTTTCTTAATAAAGTGTCTCTATTTTTACTTCATGCATATATACATTATATACATGTATGTGTGTGTGTCTCTATGTGTGTGTGGGGGGGGGGGGGGGAATGTGGTCATCTTTTGAATTAAGCCTGTAAATCTGATGCTAGCTGGAATAAAACAGAAGACAGAAGTGTTCGTGGATACCAAGAACAATTCTGAATTCCTATTTTTTTCATTATTACTGGAAACATGATTATTGTTTTAATGGGGGGATTTTTCACACTTATTTTATTTATGTGTATGTATACATAAAAGCACACTCATATAGTAGTCAGATGACAGCCTGTGAGAGTCAGTTCTTTTCTTCCACCATGTGAGTTCCAGGCATTTGAGGGGTTCCAGGTGGTCAGGTATGGTGTTTTGAATGAAAATGCCCAGTTTCTCTCTGCTGCCTAAAGATCAGGATATAGCCCTCAGCCACTGCTCTAGCACCATGTATGCCACCATGCTGCCACCATGGTAACAGACTAACTGTACACCCCTAATTAAATGCTTTCCTTCATAAGAGTTGCTTTGGTCATGAAGCCTCTTCACAGCAATAGAACAGGGATTCATACATTAGGCTTTAGCCACTCACCCAGCTTACCAACCCTAGGTTGTTGTTAGCCTACAAACATTTTTAAAATAGCCTACAAAATAATGGGTTTCAACTAGAGGGTGGTGGTGCATACCTGCAATCCGCACACTTGGGAGACAGAGGCAAGATCAGTTTAAAGATCTCACCTACATATTAATCCCCCACTGCCTCTCCCATTCTAGCTGGTCCTCTACTCCCCTCAAGCAGATTGTCACCTCTTTCCTTTTGGCTTGGTTTGTTTGTCATGTATAATATGTGTACTTCACATGCATATGTCAAAGTCAGAGGAGAACTTTGTAGAATTGTTTCTCTGTCCATTTTTATGTAGGTTTCAGGGATCAAACTCAGGTTATCAGGATTTCATCCACTAAGCCATCTTACCAGTGACTGTTTTTATGGCTGTTATTTTTAATTCTTCTTTTTAATCTGGATATGTGTGTGGTATGCATGTGTACATATACATATTCACAGACGTGTGGAGGTCTGAAGTTAATATTGGGCATCTACCTCCATCACTCTTCCACCTTATCCTCAGAGGCTGAGCTCTCTAACAACCCCAGAGCTCACTGATATGGCTAGTCTACTGGCTAGCTTGCTCCAGGTATTCCTGTCCCTGCCTTCCAAGGATCGAATCACAAGCTTTCCACCCTCAGCCACTCACCAGCTCTGGATAATCACTAATCCTTTACGTTGAGTCCTGGGGGTCCGACCTCTAGGCCTATTGCTTGTGCGGCAAGTGTTTTAACAGCTGAGCCAGCTCCCTAGCCCATACCCTGTTAAGATTTATTTTTATTCAGTGTATGAGTATATAGTATAGTGTGCAGGTACCCAAGAAGGCTAGAAGAGGGCACAGGATCACCCAAAAAGGAAGACAGACTTGTGAGTTGCCCAGTATGAGTGCTCTCTCGACCAAACTTGGTCTACTGGAAAATTAGCAAGTACTCCTAACTGCTGAGCCATTTCTACAGGCCTAAATACCCACCCAGTCCTTTATTTTTGGTTTTTACCACAGGGTCTCAAGCAGCCCAGGTTGGCTTTGGACTCGCTATGTAGCCAAAGCTAGCCTTGAATGTATGGCCCTTTTGCTTCTACCTCCAAGTGCTACATTACAGGAACACACCACTACAAAGCTCTTTGTGCTTTCATGTCACAAGGATTCGATGGCTCTCTTCTCTCCTCCTTCTATCAGGACCTGTCTTATTAGGGTTTCATTGCTGTGAAGAGACAACCTGGGCAACCCTTATAGAGGAAAACATTTCATTGGGGCTGGCTTACAGTTTCCAAGGTTCAGTCCATTGTCATCATGGCAGGAAACATGGCATTGTACAGGCAGACATGGTGCTGGAAGAACTAAGGGTTTTATATCTCTATCCACAGGCAGAAGAAGACTGCCACACTGGGAGTAGCTTGAGCTTATATGAGACTTCAAAGTCTCACACAGTGAGACACTCCACAGCGACATACTTCCTCCAACAAGGCCACACCTACTCCAACTAAGCCATACCTCTTAATTGGGCCACTCCCTATCAGCCAAGCATTCAAACATAGAGTCTTGGAGGTCACACCTATTCAACCCACCATAGGACCCGTCCCTTTCCTTTTACATCCCCTTTCTTCTTTCATCACGGGCATGTGCGCACACACACACACATTCCCCTCCCCTCTTAGTTGACTGTTTTAACCAAGGATGAGATGTCCATAACTCACTGACCTGTCTGTCCATTCCCTACTTACCAGTGGTATATGAGTGCTCCATCGGGCATTTCGTTTGATGGCACCAACAACAATGTTAATTTCTCCTTGAATGATGTAAATATTCTTATCCACCATCCTGACAAACCTACCAGAACAGGTGAAGAGAAAAGACTGGTTAATAATTTTCCCTATGCCATTTGTTTGGTAGGTCGGTTGGTTAATTGGTTTGTTGGATTCATTTTGAGACAGGGTTTCTCTGTGTAGCCCTGGCTGTCTTAGAACTCACTCAGAGATCCACTTGACTCTGTCTCCCGCATGCTGGGATTAAAGGCGTGAGCCACCACGCCCAGCAATTGTTTTAATTTTAATCCAAATAAATCAAGGGTCTAAACAGGTATATCCAAACTCACGGTCAGCTATCTAAAGAGAAAGTGCTTTCAAATTAGGGTTATAATCAAACCTTTATCTGTACTGCTTGGATTTTTTTTCCCAGAAGAATATTTTAGCATATTACCAATATAACTAAACACTAGTAATAATGAAAAGAGTTTTATTACTTCCGTTGAGAAATTTTACAGTTCACTAGTATGTATGTGTGTTTATGTATATGTGTGACCTCTGACACAGAAAGTCATTGAGGAAAAACATGCTTTCCAAGTAGCTAAGCCCAGGGTGCTGGAAAGCTGGCTTGGCAGTTCACAGCACTGGCTCCTTGTCCAGAGGACACAGGTTTAATTACCACCACTCATGTGGCAGCTAACAATCATCTATAACTCAAGTCCCAGGGGATCTGGTACCCTCTTCTGGCCTCTAAGGGCACTGGGTAGTCATGGCATACATGTATGCAAAACATATACACATATAAAATGAACTTTTAAAAATAGCTAAATTTGCATGTTTTATATAAGATGGGGTCCCCAAGAAATGAAATTCATGAAAACCACCAAGTTAAGCATAGTGACATGTCTTGAGAGTCAGAGACAGGCAGATCTCTGAGTCTGAAGCCAGCCTGATCTATAGAGTGAGCCAGGGCTACACAGAGAAACCCTGTCTTGGGAGGGAAAAAAAAGAAAAGAAAACAGAAGAGAAGAAAAGAAAACCAACCAAATATCCACAGGAAGGAAGGAAGGAAGGAAGGAAGGAAGGAGAAAGGAAGGAAAGAAGAAAAGAAGGAAGGCAGGAACAGAGGGAGGGAGGAAGAGAGAGAAAAGAAAACCAACCAGATATCCACATATAGAATAATGAAACTAAAACCCCATCTCCCATATCCCACAAAACAGAGCAAAACAAAACACCCAACTCCAAACAGACCAAAACCTTAACATAGAGCCTCAGCCTCCGAAACTGTTAGAGGAGAGGAGCTCGAGACATGGGCATGCGCAGGGACTTTCCATGGGACTACTGTCACACAAGAAGTGAGGCCAATAACAAACAGATGAGACCTCATGAAATTGAAAAAGCCTCTGAACAGCAAAGGAACCAGGTAACTGAGTAAAGATACAGCCTACAGACTAGAAGAGAATATTTACTAGCTACACATCTGGCAAAGGACTACATCTAAAATATACAGGAAATAAACAGCCCAGAGCCTGGGAAGATTGCACATTCAGAAAAGCATGATGATCTGAGTTCAGATTCACAGATAAAATGCAAATAAAATAAAAAATAATGCCAAATAAAAGGCATAGCAGCAGGTACATGTAACCTGAGTCCTGGGGAAGTGGACAGGAGGATCCCTAGGGCTTGCTAGCCAAGACAGTCTAGTCAAATAGGTGAGCAGGTCCAGTGAAAGACCCTCATCTCAAAAACCAAGGTGGAGACAGATGGAGAAGGACACTTGACATGGACCCAAAAGACACTTGTGCCTGTGTACCCACACAAACATGTACAACACACATGCTCACACACAAAGAAGGAAAAATGGTCTCAAACAATCCAATCAATAAATGGGCTGACAGTTCTCGAAAGATGAACTACAAGTGGCCAATAAGCATAAGAAAAATGTTCAACTTTACTAGCTAGCAGAGAAACGCAAATCAACACCGAGAATGCATCTTCCTCCAATCAGAAGGGCAGTCATTAAGAAAACAAATAATGAGAAATGCTGATAAGAATGTGGTCAAAGCCGGGCAGTGGTGGCGCACACCTTTAATCCCAGCACTCAGGAGGCAGAGGCAGATGGATTTCTGAGTTCGAGGCCAGCCTGGTCTACAGAGTGAGTTTCAGGACAGCCAGGGCTATACAGAGAAACCCTGTCTTGAAAAACAAACAAACAAACAAACAAAAATGTGGTCAAAAGGGAATTCTTCCTTATGCCTTGCTGGCAGTATGTAAACTAGTCCAGCTACATAGAAGTCAACATGGAGGTTCTCAAAACACGAAGAACAAAACACCCATGTGACCTGCTCTGTCACTCCTGGGTATTTAACCTTAGGGACTGCTTCAAGCTACCAACCCTGACAACCCGAGCGTGATGCCCAAGACTTACACAGTCAAACCAGAGAAGCAGCTTCTGAAGTTGTTCGCTGACCTCCACACATGCACCATGGCATATACACACAAATACACAAAATAAATAATTGTAATTTTTTTCATTAGCAAGAGAGGACTAGGAAGATGGATAGGTACTTGAAGCACTTGCCATGCAAGTGTGAAGTTCAGAGTTCAGATCCCCTGACTCCATATAAATGCCAGGTGGGCATGGGAACCCACCTGTAATTCCAGCCTCAGAGGGCAGAAACAGGATCCTAAAAGCAAGATGACTAGCAATACAATAGGCAAGCTCCAGATTTGACTGAGAAACCCTGCTTAGTAACAACATGAAAGATTGTGGATGATTACAAATACAACCTTGGAATTCTACATATACACACATACATGTGCACATGCACACACCATACACACATGAGAATGGGAGGAGTTAGGCCCTGGCATGCTGGCACACACCTGTAGTCCCAGCACTCAGCAGGCAGAGGCAGGAGGATCTCTGTGAATTCAAAGCCAGCCTGGTCTATAAATCGAGGCCAGGACAGGCAGGACTGTTACACAGAGAAACCCTATCTCAAAAAAACAAAGTTAAAAAAAAGAAAAAAAATTGAAAAATTTAGCAAGAAATATGAGTAGAACAAGCATTTCATGAAATAGAAAATACAAATAACAAATAATAAACCTGGGATAGTGATGCACACCTTTAATCCCAGCATTTCAGAGGCAGAGGCAAGCAGCTTTCAGTGAGTTTGAAGCCAATCTGATTTACACAGTAAGCTCTAGGCGAACCAGAACAACACAGTGAAATCCCATCTAAAAACTTAAGTTGAAAAAAATTATAATGAGATACCACTTTAGACTTCCAAAATAGTAATAATGACAACAAATAATAATTTAAAAATAATCAAATGTAATCCCAGCACTTAGGAGGCTGGGGCAAGAGGTCTGTTAGGGGTTCAAGGCCAGCTTGGGCTACATACTGAGTTATGGGACTAACTATAGAGTAAGATATTGTCTCAAAAACACAAAACAATAATGATGAAATTTAAATCTGACAATACTTTAGTAAAGACCAAATGGCTAGAGAGTATCTAGACAAATACAATCTGTCTGAGTAACAGTTCAAGATCATCACACCAAGTTAAAAAGCTTCTTACCCTTCATCGCAGCAATTGTACTTCTGTGTCTAGATCTTAGAGAAACAGAAAAAATTTTCAAGGGGTAAGGGTGGTGAGACTAGGAAGGCAGAGGGTGGGTAAATGCAAACTCACTTTGGGTGATAGTCTTGGGTTGTTGGTTAGTTGGTTGGTATTTTGTTTGTTTTTAATGAGGATCTTGCTCTATAACCCAGACAGCCTGGAACACAAATTTTGGTGCTTCAAGGGTTCCAAGTGGTAATAGGACTTACAAGTGTGCCAACACACCAAGCTCTAAGTCATGGTTTGCTTCCTCTTTGCCTTTGAAAATGCTACCCCATTCTTTGCTAATATTCAGCTTTCCTCTCTGCCATTTTTGTAAACTCTTACTCATTTCACATTAAAAGTCAATAATCAAGCCAGACGTGGTGGCTCCCACTTTTAATCTCAGCACTTGGGAGGCAGAGGCAGGCAGATCTCTGTGAATTCAAGACTATCTTAGTCTACAAAGCAAGTTCCAGGACAGAAAAAAAAAGTCAATAGTAGAGTTATACAACACAGACTTGACTTGAGTTCCTTACTTCTAACTGAATGACTATAGTCAAGACTCTTTCTTTCTTTCTTTCTTTCTTTCTTTCTTTCTTTCCCCTCTCATCCCCAGTATTGGAGATGGCACCCAGGGCTTACATGCAGTCTAAGTAAGCACTGTACCACAACTTATAAGTCTTAACCAAGTTTCCTAATCTTTCTGAGCCTTGGTTTACAGTTTTCCACATAAGCTATATGTGGTAATAGATGGGAGAATTAAGTATTCAGAGCTAGCTTGGGCTGCACATTGAACTCTTGTCCAAAAGCAAAACAAAACCAAGCAAAAAGAAACAAAACCCTACAATTCTCCATTGCAAAATGAAGATGTTTGCCCTTGGGTTTGCTGTGAGGCAGCCAGCATGGCACTGAACGTCGTCAGCATCTCCTGAACATTGTCTTCATGACGGTGTCTCCTCAGCTAACTTGCTCTCACACACAGTATGAGCACATCCTTTTGGTCAGCACATAGCACTGTGTCCACAGCTCTCTTTAAACAAACCTCAGCTCAACAGTGATACACACCTGTATTCCAGGCAATGGGAGGGAGGCCAAGGCTGGAAAGCCACAAGCTCAAGGCCAGCCTGGGCTGAACAGTTGAGACCCTCTCTCAAAAAAGGAGGGGCTGGAGAGATGGCTCAATGGTTAAGAGCACTTGTTGCTCCTATAGAAGACCCAGGTTTGGTCCCTAGCACCCACACTGTGGTTCACAATCATTTGTAACTCCAGTTTCAAGGGACCCAGCTTTCTCTTCTAACTTCCACCTGCACCAGGCACAGTAGCATGAATATACATGCAAACAAAACACACTACTGATATGGGGGGAGCACACAGAAACCTTACTGAACACAAGAAAATTACAGAAAGAGTGGAGTTAAAGTAGAACCAGGAAAAAGCTGCTACTCTGATCTGACCAGCCACCACTGGAAAATCCTCTCAAACTGCTAGTCAGGTGACCAGTACACCTTAGCTCTTTACACTCTTTCCCCCTTTGTGAAGATTTCTGAGATTATCTCTAGAACCATATGTAGAGTAAGCCACTGACCTGTCCAAAACTGCCCATCTTAGAGATGAAAATGAAACAAAGTTTCTCTCTATCCCACATCACCAACCACTCAGAACACCCAAGGCATCAGGGTGACCAGTGGCAGTGGGGCAAAGAAAACAGCTTAAGGATGGTGCATTGGGAGCAGTAGTGACAGTCCCATTCTTCCTGCCTATCTTCTCTTTGAGGGATCAACATGTACTAAAAAACCAGGAAGGCTAAGTCACCCTTGCTCAAGTCTTCAAACAGTAACTACCCGCAGAGCAAGCAGCAGCTGCCCCTTCCAAGTAGGGCTGCACATTACAGGCCCCTGCGACCCCACGCTTCCACTTGACTCACTTCAGGCACTGACAGTAGCTACCTGACATGCATTTGAACTTACAGTCCTTGTTTATAAGACTTGCTCTCACACTTCATGATTTACTTTCCTTTTCCTTTTTAAGATTTATGTATTTTATGTGTGTGAGTTCAGTGTCGTTCCCCTCGGAAACACCAGAGGAGGGCATCAGATCCTATTACAGATGGTTGCTGGGAATTGAACTCAGGACCTCTGGAAGAGCAGCTAGTGCTCTTCACCGCTGAGCCATCTCTCCAGCCCAACATTTCCACAATTTATACTAGTGCTTCTATGATGCCATCCACTACTATTGGGATGAAATCATCACTTTCGTGACCATTTCCACTGCTAATGGAGCTCCAGTGGAACATACGGCTCTACAGTATCTTCCTTTAGTTAAACAAATGCAGGTGAAATGTTAAAAAAAAAAGAGAGAAGCAATAAAAAGATTAACAACAATTTATTATTTATTTCACAGCCTTTCCAGCATAAAGGTAAAATGAATCTCTCCTTCTCCCTTCAATCCAACCCCACCATGAACCCAGCATCCGATCACTCTAACCAGTGGCACTCAATCACTAGAATGTGATAAATCAATGGCCTTTCCAGTAATACTGTTTATAAATCCTGTCTCCTCACAAGAACTATGTCTTCTTTCCCTCTAGCTACCCACTGCAGCCAAAATAAACAACCTATCACTGAGCGTGATTATTTTAAAGCAGCAGTCATCCTGACTTGTAAAACATAGAGGAAGGTAAAAGCATGTTGAGCTGAAACTCAACCAGCTACTAAAATGTGTCCACAACTTTAATTCCTACTGTGCCAACAAGCGTCTCTGTTAAGACAAGAACACACTATTTGCCTACAGACACTATTAAAAAGAAGTTTGAGTACAACCTTAAAGAACATTTATGTTAGTGGAATTATTCCTCTGTAGAAATTTACATTTCTGCCCCCCATCACTGAAGATCAAACCCAGGGCCTCTTCTCACATCTAGGTAAATGCTTTATCATTGAGATATACCACTAGCTCAGAAAATGACTTAAGTACAAAAAAAAAAAAAAAAAAAAAAAAGATTTCCTCTGAAGTCTCTATAGGCCCCGAACTGAAAAGACGCTGTCACACTACCTATCAAGAGAGCAGACTGCCAATTATGCAGAGTGCTTCCAATGCAGCAAAGTTACAGGCAGATGAACAATGGCAGCCCTTCTAACCTGGGTACTTGCTGGGCTACCATTCCACCTGTCAAATTAACTACTTTTCGGAAGATTCTGCGTCTTACAAAAAACACTATTAACAGGGCAGTGGTGGTGTCTGTCTTTAATTCCAGTGCTGGGGAGGCAGAGGCAAGCAGATCTCTGTGAGTTCAAGACTAGTCTAGTCTACAGATCGAGTTCCAGCCAGGGCTACACAGAGAAGCCCTGTGTCAAAAACAGGGGAGAGACCTCCCGCTCTCCTCCCCCCCCCCAAAAAAACCAGTGTCCTGTACAGTTCCCATCCATTTGTTTTAGGTCTCTCTATAAACCATACATGTGCGTGTGCACGCACACAGGTTACATGCTCTAACACACCCATTCTTAGGAGGGCAGAGAGAATTAAGTAAGAGAATCTTGGTTCAAGTATTATCATCTTGGATGATCTGCCTTCCAATACCTGAGAGAGTGCCCCACCTTGTCACTACTCACCATGCAAGTGTGCAGCTGACTGCCAGGGCCAGACCAGGGCACAAAGGCTAACTATACACTAAACTAACTCCAGGGATGGATGGATGGATGGATGGCACATTCTACTTTTAACTTTGCTACTTTTTTTTTGAGACAGGATCTCTCTATGGAGGAAGACTGGTCTTAAACTCAAAATGTCCTTCCTCAACCCTGAAAGTACTGAGTTTACAAATGTCTGTCACTACACCTAGCATATGCCACTACTTTTCAGAAATATATAGGGAGATCTAAGACTGCAGGCCTGTAAACCTAGCAACTTGGGAAGGATCACAAGTTCAAGGGCTACAGAGCAAACTCCAGACCAGTCAGGACAACTTAGAGAGACTGTGTCTCAAAATAAACAAACAAACAAGTAAATAAAATCAAGCAAGCAAACTAGCTAGCTAGCTATGGGTATGGCTCGGTGGTGAACTGCTTGATCACACCATATGGGATCCTAGGGTCCCATTCCCACTCCTGCAAGACTATGTGTAAACTGAGCAATGCCAAAGCAGATTTTTCCCATTTACATACTCCAAAAGGCTTACTAGTACCTAGTATTCTTAATATGAGTTTCTGCACTAAGAAAACACTACACTGTCTCTCATCTCTAAAGTACTCTTTACCTTTGATGGACTTCTACCGGTTCACAACACAGCAATGTCAAAGATCACTACTGGGCCATAAACTACACTCTTTGGGGTTGTGCCCCATTATTCACTCTGCTTCACTGAGCCTACCACAAAGAGCAGAACATCTCTCATAACTTGTCTGGTTGTTAAAGACAGTGTCTCATTTGGCCCAGGCTGGTCTCTAACTCAAGAAGTAGCTGAGGATAATCTTGAATGTCAGGCCTGACCCTCATGTTTCTATCTCCCAAGTGGGGAATAATTACAGATGCGCATCAACATGCAATTTATGAAGTGCTGGGGACTGAACTCAAGGACTTCATACATGCAAGGCTAACACTCAGCTACATCTCCAGCCCTTTTTTTCCCCCACCTACTAAAAATAAATAGACCACCAATACCAAGCACCAGTACCAAACTTTATCAGTATTCAAATCCCTCTTAACTCTCAATCAAATGTGCCACAAAAGAGTGGCATCCTTGGGATTAAATCCCATATCCTTAAAGTAAACAGAAAGAAGTCACAGTGGGTAAATGCCTACACAAAACACACACCAAAAGGGTTTAATAAGGCAGAAGAAGGTGGATCTTTGTAAATTCGAGGCCAGCCTGGTCTACAGAATGAGTTCCAGAACAACCAGAACTACAGAGAAAGAACCTGACTCAAAAAGAAAGAAAGGTGTTTACATACAGACCCACGGCAACAGCTGAACTATCCTGTAAAAGGAAAATCTTATAGGCCAGGTCCCCAGGCCGCTGGCCTCAAGTCTTCTAGGCCTTCAGACTACCTAATCCAGGCTGCACTGGTTCATCTTTCAGAATTAATGGAGCATTTCAGCTGTGTTAGGACGCAATCACCCAGAAGTGACAGTTCTACAGAAACTGAAAAGATTCACTAGCTAAAGCTTGAAACTTTAATTTTGCTGTCTGATTTTAAGGACTGAATTCTTTAGGGTGCAGAAAGGTCTGAAAAAGAACCTGGAGACCAGATCACGCCTAGGGAGAAAAAACCACAAATGATTCTGGCATCCACAAAGTCACAAGTAGAGCTGAAACACCCTCCAGGGCGGGAATCTGACCTTTGGCCCCTGCACACCTCCCAACTTGCCCTCTCACATCAGTCCTCTGAGTTTATTTCTTCCCACTAAGCCCTTCGCCCAGGCCGCTTCGCCCAACTGAAGGACCCTTCCTCCTTATTCTTTATGGCATCGTCAGGCGGCCCTCCCGTCGCTGGAAGTCTAAGAAGAGACTTCGCTGACCTGTCAGCGGATCCAAAATGGCGGGGCCTAGTCCCAGGACCGGCAGCCGCAGCTCATGTCCAGCCTGGCCCCGCAGGCGTCTCCCAGTCGCTCCCCCGGCGCCGGCAGCGAGTGAGAGAAGGGAAGGATCCTGTCTTCTGGAAGTCAACCCTAACTTCAGGGTGAGACCTCACTGCAGGCCGGAATAAGTGGGCCGGGACGGTCGCTGGTGCCGGCTACCTTCCCTGTCAGCTCACTGACGTGGTAACTAGCCTCAGTCTAGCCCGCTGCCTGGTAACTGCGCGAGTCCTGCCGCGTTCAGCCAATCAGAGCGTGGAACTCTGAAAAGTGGCGTTCCGACTATCCAATCGAAGAAAGAAACTAGCTCTGGGAGGCGTGTAATGCCCAAAGAGACCAGATTACAAGGGAAAGAAGAGTAGGTAGGGGACAGCCAACGGATACGAGGATTCTCTGACTGACAGTTACAGAAGCCAATAAACAATGACAAATGTGCTGGGCGGTTGGAGAGGTGGGGTCAGATAGTGTTCGGTTGCAGTGCGCTGTTTAGCAGTGGCTGCTGGGCATCCTGGGGAGGAAGGCTATGATTTGCTGGAAAGGGGGCGGGGTCCGTTTTGAGAGCTGGAGCGGGCGACCCTACTCCCCCAACTCCATCCTGCCAAAGTCGTCTGGGCTTTACTACTTTAGGGATCACTCCCTTTCCAGGCAGGTCTGGGGTTAAAACGCGTTTTTAAATCCAGCCCATGCAATCTTTCCTACGCCCTCCTGTCTTCTGTGCCCTACTTTGGTTTCTCAGAATTATATATGCCTGTCTCATCCCAACACTGATTTTGTGTTTTCTACTCCTTTCCTACCATCCAGAAATAGAGAAAACGGTAGCAGACATCTTGGATATCTAATTAAAGAATCTTCATGTTCTAGAACTGGAAAGAGTTCTTCCGAGGAAAGCTGGTAGCTACATTCATAGACGAGAAAAACAAATCCACCAACCCCAGCCAGTTCGGGGCAGGAAATGGGGGCAGATTTCCCATTTTCCTTAGCAATGCTGACAGGTGAGACTGGAGAGAAAGCTTAGCAGTTAAGTGTACTTACTGCTCTTCCAGAAGACCTGAGTTCGGTTCCCAGCACGTACACATCACACTAACTACTGTAACTCCAGCTCCAGAGGGATCAACACCTTAGGCACATACTCACACTTTGTGTCTCTGTATGAGAGAGGGGGGAGGGAGAGAGGGAGAAAGAGAGGGTGAGGAGGGAGAAAGAGAGAGAAGGTCTTTCTATATCTCTGACTGTCCTTGAACTCATTTATGTAGACCAAGCTGGCTTCAACCTCACAGAGATCTACCTGCCACTGCCTCCCAAGTGCTGCATCACTATGCCAGACACAGACACATAATTTTAAATAATAAAATATAAATCTTTTGTTTGTTTTTCAAGACAGAGTTTCTCTGTGTTACAGCCCTGGCTGTCCTGGAACTCATTTTGTAGACCAGGCTGGCCTCAAACTCACAGAGATCTGCCTGCCTCTGACTCTCAAGTGCTGAGATTAAAGTTATGTGCTACCATGCCGGGCCAAACAAATCATTTTAAAAGTAATTAACAAGCCTTCCTTTTTGAATGACAGCTTGCTAAGACACTAGAAGCACCTTCAGGTGGGGTTGTGGGGTTGTGGGGTCCTGTGATCGGAGGGCAAGAGGATGGGGGTTTCTACCTGCAGAGGAAATGGTGGAGTTCCCAGCCAATCTGCTGGTAGAACCCAGGTTTGCCGGGAAGCACTAGAAAGGCAAATCTCGACTTCCTTCCATTTATGAATGACTCAAGTCCCAGGAAGCCTCATATCTAAGGCCATAGGACTGTGGTCTTGAAACAGGCACCCAAGGCATTCCATGGGTCATGATCCTCTAATTTAAAAAGCCCATCAGAACCAAAGTCCGATATGAAGAATCCCCCAATAGCTCTCTGTATCTGTGCATTGGTCTTGAGCTCTAGGTCCAGCTAAGAACCTAAAGGAAGTCAGATGAAGATGATACATCATCAAAGTATTTCATTCTATGATACCCTAACCCTAGCCCTAACCCTAACCCTAACCCCCCATTCTCTTCATTTAAAAACTAGAGCTTGGTCTTTTGGGCTTCTCTCAGGTTGGAGAGCAAATGGGAAAACTCTGTAGGTAAAGTAAAACTCCCTACTCCCCCCTCCCTACCTAGGTATGCCTCCAGACATTAGAAATCTTAAAAGTATGTGATTGTCAATTAAAGATGGAGACAGACAGACAGACAGACAGACAGACATAGAGATATGACAATCCCCAGCCCCTCACAGGTACTACAGTTCATTTAACAGATAAAACAGATTGTTCTTTTAGATTTCAGTACAACATTTATTGAGTTTCTATATGCCTGTGAGTAGAAAAAGAAAGAAGAAATGGTTCTTGTTCTCCTAAATTTTATTTTATACAAATCAACACATAAGTTGATCCCTTCAATGAGGAGGATGGAGTGATATCAAATATATACATAAGGGGTCATGAGAGCAAGAAGCTACACCTCTGACAAGCCTTCTCCAAGTTCAGCCAAGGCTTCTCAGATAAAACAGAACCTATGTGGAATTCAGAAATTAGGATCAGCAATATAACAACTGGTTAATGTCAGGAAAGATTACAGGTGTTCGGGATGAACAAAACTGAAGACGAAGACAAATCAGAGTATGCCTGTAAACACTGCACTCAGTACAAGCAGAAGTAGGATAATATAGTTGAACATTTAGGGCCAGCCAGAACCAGAGAGCTACAGAGCAAGACTCTAGAAAGTTCAGGTCCTGAAGGTCTAATATGCCACATTAGGAAACTTGACCTTTCTCCTGAAAGCAGTAAAGAGAACTAACGTGTTTTAAACATGGATATGTATGCTTAGATTCATCTTACTGTGCATAGGGCTTAGGACTCTCAGGAGCACCAAGTAACCAGCCTAGCATAATCCTTGGACGCCCGTCCTGTCCCTTGCAAACACCTAATCCAAAAACGCCAAGGCAACCCCTTACCCACAGGACCAAATCTGGTGTCGTGGGAAACAGAATTGCTGAAGCTGGGAAAGCACAGCCCAGGCAAATTGATAGTACGGAGTGAGAGGCCAAGTGCTCACACCTTTGAAGCGCACAAGGCCAGACAGACACTGCCATCTGCCAGGGTGGCATCGTTGTTACTTGTCCAAGGTCACTGAGTGAGAGGAGATGCTGTATACCACTTTGATTTTTCTCATTCCAAATCTTGCTTTCTCCAAGTTATCTTCTTTAGGAGAGGAAAAAAAAAAGAGAGAGAAAGCTGAGAAGAGAAAGAAGTGAAGGAAAGGAGGGATGGTCTTTAAAAGAGAAAGCCTTTCGAAATGGCAGTGTAGGGAGCAAAGCGGTGGTCAGAAGAAAAGAGGAAGGCGGACGAGGACTGGAATAGAGACAAAAGAGTGGAAAGACAGACAGCGACAAGTGGAGAAAATCGGCGAAACGAGCGGCAGCAAAGTGTGAGCGCTGAGACCCGACAGCCGGGTTCGTTGTCCCGCCTGGCGCTCCTGCAGCCGTCTCCCCCGGCACTGCTTCACGTGGCTCCGCGGAGAGACCAAGCCCTCAATTCGCCACAAATCGGGCTGGACACTGGCCGCGTCGCCGACCACCGTACTTTTGCCGGCTTTGCCGAACCGGAGCGTCCTAGCTGAAGCGCAGTCCGAGCCACGTGGGGAGGGGGCGTTGCTCAGGTGATGGCGAACGCTTCTGATTGGACATAGGGAGGAGTTCTTGGCTGCCCGCCGGCAGGACCCCTCCCCACTAAGGCGGAGCCTGAAGATTCACAGCTGGAAAGGGAGGAGCCAGGGAGGGCGCAGCTGGAAAGGGGCGGGGCCTGGGGCGCTCGGCGTGCCGCGGCGGGCTGGGGGAGCCCTGGGCTACCATAAAGTGAATGGGCGCCGGCGGGGGGTGGCACTGCACTGTGAGGCTCACTCTCTCCTCCGCTAGCCTGGGAGAGCCCAGCGGAGCGGCCGCCCCGGAGCAGGGGGGCGGCCCCCACCCTGCAGGGTGCCTGGCCCCTGGCCCCTGCCTGTGCTCCAGAACGCCGCCGCCACCGCCACCACCGGGAGTCTGCCTGCTGCGGGACGCACTGTGAGTACTTGACCATGCGGGGGACAGGGGCTCAGGGGGCCGAGGGGCCAAGGCTGATTCTTGGACTCCTAAAAGGGAATCTGGGGCGGTTGAACTCTGGTGTTTGGGGAATCGGTCAAGAGAAGAAAGGCGTACAGCAGCCCAGGGGCTGGGACATGGGAGAAGAGAAACTCTAAGGACCTGGGGGACCGAGAAAAAGAGATTTAGGGGACCCGGAGAGAAGCCGAAGAACTGCACGAATCACAGAGTGGGTAGTCAGTAAACCTTTACCAGAAAGCACCCTGAAATCTAGGGGTAAGCGGCAAGGGCCAGAGGTGATAGGGGTAGCAGAGACCGTGGCCAGCTGAGCAGAGGGCAGCGGTCGCCCAGCGTAAGGGCAACAGGCAGCTCCCGGCGCCACTTGGCCCAGGCTTAGACAGACTCCAGTGGCTGGAAGTAGGGGTGCGCGTAGTAGATCATGCTTTTCTTCCCAGCTGCTCCGCAGTTGGAATAGGAGCCGTGTTGCGAGAGTCGCTACTGGGTCAGATGGCCGCTGCGAACTACAGGGCCCAAGCTGCCAGCCCACGCGACACGACTGGCAGGTCTGTCGTGGGGCGTCTGGATCTGGAAGGGTCCAGATCTGGAGCCGCCTCAGAATCGGACAGAATGTCAGCGGCACGTGGGGTTTGGAGCGGATAGAATGTTTGGGGTGGCAGAGTGGGTCTCTCCGGAGCAGACGATGTGTCCAGTAGTAGTGGACGGAATGTCCCTGGCCGACTGGCGTGTCCACTATCCGGCAGCTCCTGCCCAGCTGCATTATGTGCAATGGGGTCGGCTCGGTGGGTCCCCTGAAATCCCAGCTGCCAGTTTTCAAACTTGATTCTGCCTCTCCTGCCTGTCGGGCCTGGAGAGTAAAGGATGCAGCATGGCCTTGGGGCAGGGTGCCTTTGCCAAACAACCCCGCTCCAGCTCAAATAGATCAGGGCATCAGTAGACCTCCACAATCCAAACTGAGGAGACCTACAAAGGAAAGACTGAGCTACAGGGTGCAGCAGCAGCAGCAGCAAGCCACCCACAAGCCTCTGAGGAGCTCGGTTCCCTCACAAACTCGGAGTCAACTATTAGGCCTTCTCTCTTTTCTTCTAACCCTAATTCCAGTACAGCCAACCAGATACCCTCAAATTCCTAGTTTGGTTGTTAACCCACTCAAGGTTCCTTGACCAGCAAGAATCTTCCAGACAAGAAAATCGTAACCCTTTCATAAAGCAGAGCCTATGGTCTTGAGACCAGGAGAAGAGGGAAAGGGGCAGATGAAATTCCGACCCTGTGGTCACATGGTGCCTTTGCCATCCTCTCAGCCTGGCCTCTCAGTCTCAGTTTGCTTTCTTTCTGGCTGAGGGAGGGCTCTGACTCCTTTGGACCAATACGAGAACCACCCTCCCTAACTGCCAACTCTAACTAGAGCCCAGTTAAGCAGAAGTGGACAGGGTAGAGGGAACTCTGAATCTATACTCATAAACATGACAACTCAGTGAGTTTTCAGGAGGACAAATGCAAGGCTCTATTTAACAATGAGTTGTCTTTTTAAAAAAAGGGGGGGGGCTATTTTCGCCTTCTTCACCCAAGAGTAAAATATAATTCTTATTCCTTACATTCCTACTTCCACTCCTCGGTCCTAAAGTTTTCTTAGGTACTGGTTAAGACCTTGCGCCTCATCTTTTGTTTGTCCCTTGCTTTCCTTGATAAATAGAAAACCATGCCCCAACTGCTCCCGTCACATTGTCATACACATCCTAGAGGCTTATGTTCCCATTGCTTTTGGGAGAAAAAAAAAATCACTGAAACTATCCAGGGAATTTCAGAGAAGAAAGAAAGAAGACATTACAGTTGGTTCTTTGAAACTTCTGCTTTCACCAAAGAAACAATAAATAAATAAATCATAACAAAGATGATTTTTTAAAAAATCCACTCTTGCATGAAACCATGTAGCTAAGTGTGTAACAGCTCAGTAGCTCTTAGGGAGGATGTTATAGGCCTAGAGAAGTCAGAGAGGGGAGCTGGGAATATAGCTTAGTGAGAGTATTTACACAGCTTATCCAATGTCCTGGGATACAGAGAGAGTAAGAAAGACAGACAGAGACAGAGAAACAGATAGAGACAGAGGCAGAAGCAGAGAAATGGGGAACCTGGAGTGCTGCTGGGAAAGAGTAATGAAAAGTTTAAGTGAGACAGGATGAAAATCTACAAGACAAAAAGATCCACATGAACAGAAGACTTTGCTTGCTGAAATCCTGAAACTGGAGATGGGGTTAGGCGTGGGTGGCTTTTAAAACTGGAGACTTGTAAGCTTAGGATAGGAAACTGGGCTTGGGTCCTGTGGACAGGAACTTCCAGAGCTCCTTTTCAGAGAAGCAATAGAGGCAGGAAGTAGAACTGGACCTTAGAGGGCTTCAGGCAATCAATACACGTCAGTCACGAATGGCTGCAGTGTGGGGCGTAAGACCAGAAAAAGAGCAGAACGAGGTTCAAACCTCTTGGTTCTGTGCTACTTGGAACTATTTCCTGCCTTCTTGGAGATAAGCAGGGATGGACATCCCTGCCACTCAGGGGCCTGTGGGTTAAATGAAACATCAATCATGTATAGGAGGAAAGCTCTTTGTAAACCGAGGAATACTGGAAGAAACCTCACAGCTATTATTCTGCCCAAACTGCAGTCCCCGTGACCATAGAATCTTTTTTTTTTTTTTTTTTTTTTTTTTTGGTTTTTCGAGACAGAGTTTCTCTGTGAAGCCCTGGCTGTCCTGGAAACTCACTCTGTAGACCAGGCTGGCCTTGAACTCAGAAATCCACCTGAGTGGACTAAAGGTGTGCGGCACCACTGCCCGGCTACCATAGAATCTTTCTTTGGAAGGTGGGGGCTTTTGCCTTAGGTAGCCTGATCGTACCCTTGATTCAGCTACAGCCAGACTCCTAAGGAGAGATGGAACATCTTCCCTGGAGTTCCAGTGTCAGCCATCATCCCTGTCCCTCTCTGAGAACATGGAGAGTCCCCCATATATCCTCACCTCTCAACCAAATAGCCTGACCTGAACTCTGCCTGTCTGCTGCTCAGGAATGTCAATGAGAGCCTAGGATCTAGGTCCAGGAAGGGAGGGCAGGGTGCAAAGGTTGAAGCTGAACTATAGTGAGCAAGGCATGAGAATAGGTCGAATCTTTCCTTCCCCATTTTTAACTGATGCTTGCTAGAGTGTGGGAGCAAGGGACGAGAGCTAACGAAGAGGATGTATTAGATTCTGAGCTTTAGAGGACCCACAGTGTGCACAGTAATTGATAGTGACTTGTAAGTATGACAGAGAGGAAAGTGAAAGAGAGCTATGGAAAGAGGCATAAACGATGTAAAGACTCTCTCTCCCCATCTTCTGTCCTCAAGACCCTCTTTAACTTTTTGATTGCTTGTAACAGGGTCTCCTTATGTAGCCCAGGCTGGCCTTGAACTGGAAACTTCTGGCCTCAGCCCCCCTAATGCTGCCAGCCATGGTTTCAACCTTCTTTACAAATCTGTTTCCCAGCCTGATCCATTCTAGTCACCACTGCAAACAAAGACGGCAAAGATGTTACTTTTGTGTGTCATCTGCTGACAGTTTTAAACTAGTCCCTGGGCTTACAGTAATGCTTCTTAGTGGGGAGCTAGGAAGGCAGTACCGGAGGAGGACAGTAATAGGCTGGCCACACCCTATCTTCCTTCTATGATTACCTTAAGATTGGGGCTAGGTGTGTATATGCATGTGCTTTATGAAATAGGATGCAAAATCAATTAGAAGTCTCAAAATTAAGCTGGGGTTGGGGCTAGGAATGTGCCTCAGGTAGCTTAGTGGTAGTAGAGTGTTTGCCTAGCATGTCCAAGGGGCCTGGTTCAATCCCCAGTACACTGAAATGAACAGGCAGGTTAAATAAAATCAAGCTAGAGATCCCAAAGATACTTCATATTAGCTGCTGCCTCTTCACATCTGCCCCTTCATATAAGGTCTCTCTAGATAGCCCAAGGCCAAGCTGGATTTGAGCTCCTGATCATCCAGCCTCAGCCTCCTAAGTGCTGGGATTATAGGCATACATCACCACACCCTGAGTGTAGGAGACTGTCTTTTTAAAGAAAAGCCAAGAACAATCTAGCTTTGACTGCACCAATTCTGAATCAGCACTTGTCTCTCATCATAGACCCTCAATCAAAGCTCTTTGCTGCTGGACTCTCATGGCCTGCATTAAGCCTCTGATCAAATGAGGCTCTGCATTACCCTTCAAACAGTTCTTACCCTTCCCAACAGTTCTGGGTGATTTAGGAGACCCTGCCCCTTCTCTTTCTCCTCAACCCCCATATCAGTGATGTACCTGGATTCTCTGAGCCCCCCCCCAAAAATACTTGATATCTCTTTATATGGACTCCCTTATCTGATCTCCCACAATGTGAGAGCAGGACCTATGAGCTCCACTTTTTTTCATCCTATATTCTGTTTGCCTCCCTAGACTGTGAGCAAGTTAAAGTTAGTGGATTACAGTCCGTGGGGACCCCTGTTAGCACACATTCAATGCCTTATCAAAAAATGAAGTAAGGGATGGACACTGAGAAGCATGTATAATTGCTTCTTGGATCCCCAATTCATGACTTCGATAACTTGAATACATCAAATCCTGCCTCCACCTGCGGGGTTTCATCCTGAAGCTGTGAGCAAATTAAGACACATCTGTTCCCCGCTGCACACTGCATTTCAGCAGACCAGAATCTGGGTGCTGTGTACCTCAAGCGAATAGAAGGAGGTTATATGCATCCCAGGGGTTCACTTCAGCCTCAGGATTGTGGGACGGCACTGTGCTTGTTCAGGACCTTGGTTTTCACCTGTTCCCAGTTTACTGTTTTGCTGAGGAGAGCCATGGATCACAACCCCAGTTCTGCTTCTCTCCTTCCTCCAAGATGAGGATTTTCTCCCATTCCTTCCCTGCTCATTCCTCCTGCTTCAGGCATTGTTGTTTCAATTTGTCTTGGATTCTCCCTGTGGCCTTGATCTACTCCTGTGGACTATAAGCAGGTCCCATGAGAGCAGGCCTTCTTACCATGAGCTTGTGTCCCTTGGGCACCACAGCCTTGCCACTGTGACTTTCCGGCCTATGATCTGGTCCTTGCCTTAATGTCCTATGAATATTGTGTTCTTGCTTATCCATCATAGATCTTTTGTAGTTTGAAATCAAAACACACCTGAAGATCTTCTATTTCCCCTAGGCCCGAGCTAGCCACCACAATGCCAGTGAAGTTTGGACCTCGAATCCCCAGCACAATGTGGCAAAAAAGAATAGGGGTAGCCAGACAAACCCTCTGGAGCTCGATCCATCCCTACGGTTATCTTTTGGCTATGTCTGGCCCTGCCAGCATCAACCAGTCATACAACTTCCACACTACTATGTATCCCTAACTATCCACTGAGTGAGATGAAGTCCCTGGCCCCTGGCCCAACTCCCCAGCTTCCTGACCTCTCCCAGTTTGGGGGAGCTTAATCCTCAGCCAGCCTGTCTCCAACTCAGATAACAACTTGGCGCCCCCAGCCTTTGCCTGACCAGCCCACCCGGACGGACGTGGAGCTGCCTGCCTGAGTTCTATGCCCTCCCTTTCTTCATACCCTGGCCTCAGTGCACTCTTCTCTCTGTAGTGTCACAGACAGCCCTTCCTGGCTCCTCATCCTGTAGTTAGGAACTCAGTCAAGAGTCAGAAGGCTTCAGTCTTCCTTTGACAGTCTCTGATTCCCAAAGTGGCTCCCTGCTTATGATCCCTAGCCCGCTCTGCTGTTTTCTTATTCCGTACGCTCTAAATTCAGGATAGTGCGCTGCATCACTCACTGAAGTGCAGTGTCTCACCAGAACCCACAAGGACTTTTTTATTGAGACCCAGAGACTGCGAGGTTCTTAGTCTCCAATCTAGATCAGTGGCTGATTCAGTGCTCAGCTCCTAGAAGGAACTAGAAAAATTTCTGATTTTTATTTTTATATAAGCTATATGTTATTTGAACCTTATAGCAAAACTGGCCAATCGTGGTGGTGCTTGCCAGTAGGCAAATGCTGAAGAGGGTAAGACAAAAAAAACAAGAGACAGGAGGCAACCCAAGCTATACTTTGGAGCTAGGGATGTAGCTCAGTTTGTAGAATGCTTGCCAAAAGTGAAATAAGCCATGGATTCGGTCCCCCACCACATAAACTGGTTATGGCGGTAGAACATGCCTTTAATCCCAGCTCTTGGAGCAGGGATGGAGTAGAAACAGCAGGACCAGAGGTTCAAGGCCATCCTTAGCTATAAGTGAGCCCGAGGCCATCCTGGGCTACCTAAGACTCTATCTCAAATAAATCTAGTGATAAAGGCAGAATCAGAGGCACACAACTGTAATCTTTGCACCTGGCAGAAAGGTCAGAAGTTTGAAGGCATCTTGAGCAACTGCAGTAACCCGTCTGAAGGAGAAAGAAAAGAAGACAAAGGCATGAAGACAGGCAGAGAAGGGATTATGATCTCACTCTTAATGATGAAATATGTACTGTGTCCAAATGAAAGTAACTTGCCAAGGACACACATCTAGTAAGTTGAGGATTATCAGAACCTGAACCTAGGTCTTTGGACTCCAAACCTGATTCCTTTGGCCCATAACAGTCACCTCCCCACCTGATCCCCTAGCTCCAGGCTTCTCGTGCCTCCTTTTCACTCAGTCAAGCAGCCTCTTCCTAAGAGTCACTAAGTGAGGAACATTATTCCCTGCTCCCCTTGGCCTCCTCCTCCTCTCACACACACAGAGTTCTGAACTCCTGGGACTGAGAGAGCTGAGGTTCAGAGGGGCCAGGGAGGGGAAGGGAGGGGGAGGGGAATGGCTAGCTCCAAAACAGCCCAGGCAGCTGTCCCTGTCAGAGAGAGACAGAGGAGACTGTATGACCGCGTGTGTCTGTCTGCCTGAGTGTGGGAGCGCATGTGTGGTTTTGTGCCTCTGGCTTCAAGTGCAAGTGCTCACTGTGTCTAAGTGGGGGCCCGTGTGTGTCTGCACATGTGTCGTCTTGAACTCTGCCTGTCTCTTGCTCTGGCTGCTATCCTCTTCCCGGGCCTCCTTCTACTGAAATAGAGGATGAAATCAAGCCACAGGTATGGAATGCCAGGGGAAGGGGTGCTTGGAAAACTAAAAGTCTGCTGCCAAGACACTCTGGAAAGATGGATGGCAACAGAGGGGCATAGCTTTTCCTTCAGACAAACCTCACTGTCCCCTTCTCCTGGTTCTGTGTTGCTTCTGTGGCTCCTGGAAAAGTCAGGAGCATGGTTTGAGTTTCAAGGTCATCTGGAGTCTGAAGGAAGAGCAGGCTGCAAATCGCCTCAATTTCCAGCTCTAACTTCCTCCCACATCTTCCCAGAAAATTTGAAGAAGTGCTGGTCAAACTGTCACAGTTCCTTGCAAGGCCATCTCCACTCCAAGGGACCCTTGTTGGGCCTGGGTTGTCCAATTCCAAGCCTCCAGCACCTCCACCCTTGGCCCACCTTCTCTCCTCCCTTACTGGGTCCCCTCCTGTCTTACCCCTCTAACCCCAGGGAGAGTTCAAGACCCCCATCTGCCAGTGGAAAGAGCAAGAATTGTGTTCTACGTCTATCCTACTGTCAACTTGGCTTGAGGTGGGGCTGTGCTCCCAAGAACTGGTTGAAGAGGGTAGTACCATGTACAAACACAGGCCATTGTCCAGCCTCACAGCCTTCAGAGAGGTTCTTAATAAATTTGGACCATCCAAGAGATGCACATCTCAATCTGGGCTAATCCACAACAGTAATGCCATAATGTCCCCGATAATGGGGAGAGAGTATTAGAAACAGAGACACCTTCACCTCCCTCACCTAGCTCTCTCCTTCTGTCTCTAGCTTCTGTTTTCTGCCCAAGAGGCTCCTGGAGTCAAGAGTCGCAGTTCTGCCCCCTTTTCTTTCCTCCCATGGGTGTTCTTGGGAAAGTCAACCAGAAAGGGAACCAAACAAGAGAGACCTCAACAGGAACCCAGGCAGACTCCTTGAGAAAGTCAAGCTAGGTTTGAGATAGGAATACTGTCGAGAACTGGTGTGTGTGTGTGTGTGTGTGTGTGTGTGTGTGTGTGTGTGTAGGAATCCATGCATTCTGTCTGGAATGGTGTGACAGGCCAGGCATGAGCTGAGGGTGACTGGTAGTTAGGTGAGATACGTTTTGAACAAGCAAAGAAACAGAAGAAGCCCACGTGCCTTGTGGTTTTCTTTTCTTTCTTTTTTTACTTTCTCAATGTTTTTTCAATTTTCAGATTTTTAATTTTTTTTTTTTTATTTGTGTGGCTGTTTTACCTTCATGGAGACAAGATAAGGGTACAGGATCCCCTAGAACTAGAGTTACTGATGGTGATGGTTATAAGCTACCATATGGATCCTGGAAATTCAACCTAGGTCCTCTGCAACAGCAACTTGGTTTTGATATGGGACTGCTTATTCAAGCAAACCATTTATTAAGAAAGTATCAATACTCCAAACAAGCAGACTCTTTGTACTGTGGAAGTAGACCTAAGGAGCTCCAAGCTGGAGTTCTAGTAAAGTCCCTGGGAGGACTTCTACAGAGGGCTCCAAGGAACACAATTTGGAAAAACCTCTTTAGGAGCCCACAGATTTAGCTCAGGTCCTAATTGCATGAGTAGCTTAGCTGAGTTGCCTTGGGTCTCAGTTCCACCTATGAAATGGGTGGGCCACGCTGATCATCCCTAACCTTGATGTCAGAAATCTGAAATTCTCTGAAATCCAAACACTGAGGTGGGGGTACATCCAGTTTCAGGGTTTTAAAGATTCTTTTGTTTTGTTTATGTACATGGGTATTCTATCTGCATGCATGCCTGTATACCAAAAGAGGGCATCAGACGTCATAGGGCTACAGTTATAGAAGTTATGGGCCACCATATGGATACTGGGACTTGAACTCAGGACATCTGGAAGATCAGCCAGTGCTGAGCCATCTCTCTGGCCTGCAGTTTCAGAGCTTTTGGATTAGAGATGTTCTACCAGAAATCTAAACAAATATTCTTTGGATGTGTGTGTTCAAGTTTGTGTGCGTGTGAAGGTGCACATGCACAGATGTAAGGAGGCCAGAGGTTAACATCTGGAGTCTTCCTCAATCATTCGGCCTCTTGGGGTTTTTGTTTTATTTTGTTTTTGTTTTTGTCTTATTTTTGTTTTATTTTGTTGAGGCATTATTTCTTGTTGGACTTGGAGCTGACCAATTCAGTTTGACTGGCTAGTCAGGGATCCTTCTGTTTCTATCTCCCCAGTCCTGGGGTTACAGGATGGTGCTTTGTGGGTGCTAAAATAAACCAAACTCAAGTCCTTAAGCCTGTATGCTAAGTACTTTACCAGCTGAATCACTGCTTCTATTTTGAGGGAGGGTCTCATGTAGCTAAGGCTGGCCCTAAACTCCAGGTCTACATTCTATGGTACTAGAAGTCCAGATCTACATTACCACGCCTGGCTCTAAATAAATATTGTATATTTGAAAAATAAAACTGAAAAAGAAAAAGAAAAAAACTTTAAAGCTGGGATAGTGGTGGCGGCAGCGGAGGCCTTTAAATGCCAGCACTTAGGCAGCAGAGGCAGGCAGATCTCTAAGTTGGAATCCATCTTGGTGTACAGAGTGAGTTCCAGGACAACCAGAGCCACACAGAAAAACCCTGTCTAGAAAAACCAGATAGATGGATGGATGGATGGATGGATAGATGAAACTGAAACTTAGCTAGGCATGGTAACCCAGGTCTGTAATTCCAGCATTCAAAGGTAGAGGCAGGAAGGAAGATCATAAATTAAGGCTAACCTGGGCTACATGAGATCCTACCTCAAACAAAGAAAATGGAGCAGCTGTGGCAGTAGGCGTAGGCCCGACAGTTAATGAGTCTATTGTACATGTGTGTGCATTAAACCTCACAGTGTACACTTTTTCTCATTTGGCTTCTCTTTCTCAACTCTTTTTCCCAGTGTATGGGTGTCTTCCCTGCATATATGTTTGTTCACCAGAGTGCCTAGTCCCTGGGGAGGCCAAAAGAAGGCTTTGGATCCCCTGGAACTGGAGTTTGAGATGGTCGTGAGCTGCCAGTCATGTGGGTGCTGGGAATTGAAGTGGTATCCTCTCAAAGAGCAGCCAGTGCCTTTAACCACTGATCCATCTCTTCTGCTCTGCCACACTCTATTTTATAGTACACCATTCGGAATAGCTGTATGTCAGTGGATAAGAGGCAAGAATGTTGTGAGGAAACCCTATTAGGAGCCTGATAAATCGATGGTTTGTTGTCGTTTTGTTTGTTTGAGACAGGGTCTCACCGTGTGTTCTCGGCTGACCTGGCGCTCACACTGTAGGGTGAAGCTCGAACTCATGGACGATCTTCCTGCTTCTGCCTCTTGAGTACTAGGATCACAGGCACGCACCACGGCAGGGTATCCATAACCCCCTGATTTTTACCTCTATTAACCTGACATGTATATTTTCTTTCCTCTAGAGCCCTCCTTCCATGGAGTTTGGGCTGCTTGGTGAGGCAGAGGCTCGAAGCCCTGCGCTATCTTTGTCAGATGCAGGCACTCCACACCCTCCGCTTCCAGAACATGGCTGCAAAGGGCAGGAGCACAGTGGTGAGCGCGCCCCCTTCTGGGGGTGGAGGAGAAAACAGTTTTGCCTTGATACGGGGTGGGATCTACAATGACAACCTGAGCGGGAGCCAGCCAGAGGCTGAGGAAATTCCTTGAGGTCCCTGAACCTGAGACTCCACACAGGCCCTAGCGCCCTATGACCTGCCTCATTCTGGCCCGCAGACTCGGAAAAGGCCTCGGCCTCACTGCCGGGGGGCTCCCCCGAGGACGGCTCTCTGAAGAAGAAGCAGCGGCGGCAGCGCACGCACTTCACCAGCCAGCAGCTGCAGGAGCTGGAGGCCACCTTCCAGAGAAATCGCTACCCGGACATGAGCACGCGTGAAGAGATCGCCGTGTGGACCAACCTCACTGAGGCCCGCGTGCGGGTATGGCTCCGCCTGACCCGCAGTCCTCACCTGCTCGCACCTCGCTCTCGCCTCTCCCCCACCCCAAGTAGCTGGTGACACTGCGGGGCGGGTGCCACGTCGGACCCAGTTCCCGCCCCGGGATCCCCACCCTCCTGCTGCCTTGCCTGCCACCCCTAGCACGCGATTCCTCCTCTGGGATCAGGGCTCACCTTCCCCTCATCTCTCTTTGATCCCGAGCGGCTCCCCCAGGCCCTGAGATCTCTGGCTTCTCTTCTCGGGGGTCTGTGTGCTCCTCCCTTCCAGCCTGCATCCTCCATGAACCTCTGATCTTTCCCGCCCGGGCTCGATCCTTCCTACTGTGGGTGGCCCACTCCCCAGCCACTCCGCCTCCTGACAGCCTTTCTCCGATGCCCGCAGGTGTGGTTCAAGAACCGGCGAGCCAAGTGGCGGAAGCGGGAGCGCAGCCAGCAGGCGGAGCTGTGCAAGGGTGGCTTCGCAGCCCCGCTCGGGGGCCTGGTGCCACCCTACGAGGAGGTGTACCCGGGCTACTCGTACGGTAACTGGCCACCCAAGGCACTCGCCCCACCGCTCGCCGCCAAGACCTTCCCGTTCGCCTTCAACTCGGTCAACGTGGGGCCTCTGGCTTCACAGCCTGTATTCTCACCTCCCAGCTCCATCGCCGCCTCCATGGTGCCCTCGGCCGCCGCTGCCCCGGGCACCGTACCAGGTCCCGGAGCCTTGCAGGGCCTGGGCGGGGCACCCCCCGGGCTGGCTCCAGCCGCCGTGTCCTCCGGGGCAGTGTCCTGCCCTTACGCCTCGGCCGCCGCAGCCGCCGCTGCAGCCGCCTCCTCCCCCTATGTATACCGGGACCCGTGTAACTCGAGCCTGGCTAGCCTGCGGCTCAAAGCCAAGCAGCACGCCTCTTTCAGCTACCCCGCCGTGCCCGCGCCGCCGCCGGCCGCTAATCTTAGCCCCTGCCAGTACGCCGTGGAACGGCCAGTGTGAACCGCAGGTCTGTGGACCCATCCCCGAGGGCGGGGCAGTAATTCACAGCCTCTCCGGACAGGGGTCGCCTAGACTGGCTTGCCCTCGTCCCAGGGTCTGAAAGGGGTGCCAGAGCACCCGAGAAGAGGCGACAGGCTCCGAAGAGGGCCTCTTCCCTCACAGCCCCCGAGGGGTGGTCTGACCCCTAAACGGAGACCGCGCCCCTGGGACTAAGGCCAGGAACTGGGACCAGCTCCCCCAGGGCCAATTCACCCTTGGCTCACCCCGCCTTCTCCAGACTCCCCCTATCCCGTTTTCAAAGATGAATGAAATAAACGTGCGCGGACTGTCAAAGGCCTGATGATTCAGACTCGCGGTTGGGCCCCCCTTCCCTTCATCCTTCCCATTGTCCGAAAGGACAGCGGGATGTACAGGAACGGAGTGAGCATCCAGGCTTTTAAGGCTTCCGTCTCACTCCTTTCCTCCAGGATGGGGAAGCAGGGTCTCCTGGAGTAAAGAACTATGAGGCTTGGTGTGGCCAGCTAGGTGACAGGGATCGTCTTCTGCTGGTGCTGCGACGCCACCTGGTGGTCTCAGGGAGGACAGCTGGTAGGTCTGGTCTCTAGTGCATCCTTGCAGGGATCTATTTTGCAGTTTAGCCTATGATTTTAGGACTTGTTTCTCACTGTTCCTTTCAGAGGCTTGGGTCTCTAACAGTAATAAAATTCTAGTCTGTAACAGACGTTTATTAAGCGCCTACCAGGCCTAGGATTCTTATTGTTTGTGTGTGCCTCCATCCTTCCACGCACCTCAGGTTCCCCACCTGCCAATCACTCCCTGTCAGCAGCCTCCTCCTGCCACAGAGCTCTTTCCCCCTTTAAGTCCACAAATCCTCAAAATCATGTTAACCTCTTTAATTTAAAAAATAGAGCAAGAAGAGAAAGATTTCTAAATTTAAATATAAATAATTCAATTTTAAGGACCTCAGTCTTATCCCCTTCCTAGGGTTTGATTTTCCTTCACATTAAAGACAGAAACATCAAAGTAACAGGCCACACCCCTATCCCACGGGTGACATTTCTTGGTTGTCATAGCTTTCTGCAACTTTAAGGGTACATATCCCATGGGGGAAGCCATACAGGGGAGGTGTATGGCTAATCATTCTCCCACACCTAATCCTTAGTGCCAGGGAGGAAAAGCTTAGGCTCCATCTTTCTGACTCTCATTGGCTCTTGGACACAGCTTTGCCCTTGGGCCTGAGGTAGGCTCTGTGGAAGAAGTGAGCGAATAGGATGAAATAGGTCCCATATAGCATAAAGGACCAGAAAAAGTGTCCCGGTGTTACATAACACCCTTTCTCCTGCCTCCAGATGTAATTCAGTATGCCAAAGATGGTCCCCAAAACCATCTGCAGGATCTGCAAGCTGGTGATGATCATGGGAAGAATGCTGGGATGCTTTACTTTGGCAGCTTTCATAGTGTAGTAGGTGTACATGACAGAATGGATGCCCAAGTTCATGGTCATGAACCAGCCACCGGAAGGCACTTTGTTCTTGAATCCAAAGCTTGTGAACAGTAGCACCGTGCTGTGGTGGTACCAGTGGATAAAGATAAGTGGACGCTTACGAAGGATGATGAAGGCCGTGTCTCCTGAGAGATGAGAGGGTCATAGCTGGCATGCCACCCAGTGCTGGGACCACCCACTGCCCAGGGTGTGAGGGGTGGAAATATCTCACAAAGATAGGAGAAGGGAAGGGAATCTCCATGTGATGGGTAAGGGAAGAGCTCTGGGGAAGAATGCAAGTCACAGGGCACCAGAGACAAAGCTTCTGCACTCACCGAGTTCAACAACCTTGCTGAGAAGAAAGACACAGGACCAGAAGTTGACTATGGAATCATCAGTGTAGAAGGCAAAGCACACAGTTTCCTTGATGCCCATTGTAAACATCAAGGTTCCCATAAACTTCCACATCCTCAATGAACCCAGGATACTGAAGTGAGACAGTGCACAAAGGTATAAAGGTATAAGGGAATGCCCAGGCATGAACCTGACCCCATCTCATCCACAGCTGAACCTACTCTCTATCACCTCCTCACCCCTCCAAGGGGAGTAGCTACAGCTTTTGAGATCCTGGGGTCAATCTGGTAGATCTAACAAGTATTCTCCATGAAATATGGGTTAAGAAAAAGCCAATCAATACAGGAGAGGGTGAAAGTAAAAGTTAAGAACAATGTACTTGAAGTGGGATACGAGTCAGAAAAAAAGAGTGGCAAGATACAGAAGAACATGGTAAAGAGGGGCTGGAGATGTTGATCTCTTCAATGCTTTGGAGAGCAATTTGGGAACTGAGATATTTAAGGCTAGAGAATTTTGTCAGCCATGTAGATTTCATGAGCACAAGAAGAATAGGGTGGAGCCTAGCATCTGTATTCCCAGAACTCAGGAAACTGAGGCAGGATGGTTGTGGTGTTTGAGGCTAGCCTGGGTTACACAAAAGTGGCTATCTTTTAAAGTAAACATTTTAAAGAGGGATGTGACAGAACAGAGACCATCCTCTTGGGCCCAAGAAAGGAGAAAAACGAAGTACAATGGAAAAAAAAGCCAATTTTGGCTGAGGATTTTAGAACCCCTCTGGATAACATGGAAATTTAAGAACTAAAGAACAGGCAGAGCACAGGCTGGAAGACTACCTTACCTGAATATTGCCAGGCTGAAGGACCAGAGGATGAGAGGCCTCTGCAAGCTGAAGCCCTTCCGAGTCCTCATGTAAATTTGGCCAACAATGATGAGCAACAGATAGACGAGCACTATGAGAAATGAGCTTACCCTGGAGGGCAGAAAGCAGACAGCTTCACAGTGGGCATTGCTTAACAGAATGCCCACTCATCTCCCAAAGGGGCTCCTCTAGACCAGAGTTCCAGAAGTGTGACGTTTGGTTTTCTTATTTGTCTGGGGTAGTGGGGGTGGGGTTACTTTGGCGGTATTCATGGATATAAAGTACCTAGCACAGGGCACATTTGAGATTTCTGTGATTATGACTTTCTCAATGAAGTCTCAATGAAGATGACAGTTGTCTGCCCTCAGCCAAGAGCTACTCCATCCAGAGTGGTGTAAGAGAGTATAGCAACATCTGTTTGGCTTACAGCAAGATGATTGAACAACAAAGTCACCCCACAAAACACATTTGGGATGCTTTAGGGATAAGACAGAAAGCCTTAGGAAAGTTTTGACAGGGTTCCCAACTTTGTGTCACCTTTACATCAGAGAAGATGGGACATTTGGGGAATGTGATAACTGTGTGGGACAGGCTAATCCTAGGTGCCCACTTAGGCAGGCTCTTTCTCTGTGTGTCTCTGTGTCTGTCTCTGTCTCTCCCCGTTTCTCTCTCACACTCTCTCTTTCTGTGTCTGTCTCTCTGTGTCTGTCTGACTGTCTCTCTCTCTCTCACTCTCACTCTCTGTGTCTGTCTCTGTCTCTCTCTGTGTCTTTCTCTGTGTCTCTCTCCTCTCTCTCTGTGTCTGTCTGTCTCTGTCTCTCTCGTCTCTCTGTGTGTGTCTGTCTCTGTCTCTCTCATCTCTCTGTGTGTGTCTGTCTCTGTCTGTCTGCCTCTCTC
>JADRCH010000209.1:213751-232559 GCA_019843965.1 Rhynchomys soricoides | reverse complement strand
CTCTCTCTCTCTCTCTCTCTCTCTCTCTCTCTCTCTCTCTCTCTCTCTGTTTCTCTCTCTCTCTCTGTTTCTCTCTCTCTGCAAGTCACCTAACAATGCTTCAGTGCTTCATTCAGGTCAGTCTCTCCTCAGCTGTAGTTCCCATTTTTTTCCTTTGCTTTTGTCTCCTCCCACATCCCTCTCCCCAACTTCTCACTTCTGGATCTTCTTGCACTAACCTCTTGGAGAGGTATCTTAAAAGAGGGGGCGGGACGGGATGGAATCAGAGCCAGTCCCTGGCAGCAGGGCAGCATGGTCGACTTTACAGGCATTCACTCCCTGTCTCCACTTCCCTCCAAGCAGTAGGTCCTTCCCCATCACCAGGTCTTACCAGTACTCTTCCAAAAAGGGCCTTAAGTCCTGCGACATCTCGAAGTCATAGGGTTGAATCAGATCCGTTTTTAACCCACGTGAGAAATTCGTGGATGTGTCCATTTTGATTTTTGCAGGCGACGAGGTTCAGAGCTTGGGGTGGAGGCTGGGCGAGAGCCAAGGAAGTAGAAGACGGAGCGGGTCTCAGGGACGAAGAAACCCGGGACAGAAAGAACGTGTGTGTAAGCAGAAGGGCCCCGGAGCCTGGCACATGCGCTGCTAACCCGCCCGCTCGCGTTGCAGTGACTGCGGCTGCCTGCCGTATATATCCCCAATCACAAAACTGGGACCTAGGCGGTGCAAGGCCAGGTCCAGCCCTCAGCAGTTATCCAATCTTAGCCAAGGGCCATCTCCATCCCGCCCCTGGGCCTCCTCTCTGACTGTTCATCCTCAGGGTATGAGGATGCCCCAAATCCGTTCATCCTCCTCCTCCTCCTCCTCCCTTTTTTTTTTTTTTTTTTTAAATTCCACCAGCTGCTCCAGGTTGGCTCATAAACACACCTCTCCCTAATCCTTGATTTCACCGAGTACCCAGGCCGACCAGTCTTCCTTTGGCACAGCCACCTGTAGCCTTTGCCTCATTTTGCTTTAATCTTCACCTACCTGGCTCTGAAGAAAGTGAGGGACTCCTGGCTGCTGGCGCCCACTTCCAGATATGGGGACAATTTCCTTGGGGAACCAGGCTGGAATAAGGAAGACCAAGCTGGACCATGAAGAACGGCTCCGACGACTTCTGTCTTTGGATCTGTGCTTGTAGGAGGAGGGGATGGATGTAATGAATTTTACTGTTGAGTTGTTAATAGTTGAGGAGGCGGCAGCTCAAGCTGTTAGGGTTTCTTTACAGTTTCCGGAACTGTCCCGTCTGACGCCCAGTAAAAACCCTGGAGAGAAAAATGGGGTCACCCTCTGGGCTCCTCGTCCTCAGGGGCAAGAGAAGCCTCGAAGAGTTTAAGATGAACTTTTAGACCTACTATTCACATTCCCAGTTTGAGCCTATCCAATTGAATCTGCTCCTTCGCCGATGTAGCTAGTCCCAGAGAACAAAATTCTTAGAAACTGGGAAGTGCTTTACCTGGCTGCCGCTTGTTTCTTTCTTGGCTTTAAGAAAGTGAAGGAAATCGGGCAGTGGTGGCGCACGCCTTTAATCCCAGCACTTGGCAGGCAGAGACAGGAGGATTTCTGAGTTCCAGGACAGCCAGGGCTATACAGAGAAACCCTGTCTCAAAAACAAAACAACAACAATAACAACGACAAAAAAAAAACGAAAATACTTTTGCAAAACAAGACTCAAAATCACTTTCCAAACATGAGGCATAGAGTGTGACAGATGGAATTCTGGGTCTATAAATCTGGGTGATACTCCTTTCTTCAGGATTAATATTCCAAACTTTTTTTTTTTTTTTTTTTTTTTTTTTAGCCACCGGTGGTTTTTGATAGCCCTTCTGAAACACTCAGCACAGAGAAAGAAGTGATAACCAAAAGGTTGTGCAAGCAAGATGTCTGTCTCAGGGAGTTCGCTGGTGCCAGGTCACTGCCTGCTGTGTCAACACATTCTCATCCAACTTAGGTCTCCCATGTGCATCTGTTTATTGACATTTGCACCAGTATATTTTGGTGCAGCACTCTCAGATAAACCTATGAAAAATAAGTTCTAACCAGGTGTGGTGGTACACCTTTTATCCCAATGTAGTGGAGAAAGAAGCAGGTGAATCTCTCAGAGTTTTAAGCTAGCCTGGTCTATACAGTGAGTTCCAGGATAGCCAGGACTACACAATAAGGCTCTGAGAAGAAAGAAAGAAAGAAAGAAAGAAAGAAAGAAAGAAAGAAAAGAGAATTTATTGCTATCTTCTTTAATTCTTCAAAAATTGGCTGATCGCCAGGCAGTGGTGGGGCACGCCTTTAATCCCAGCACTTGGGAGGCAGAGGCAGGCGAATTTCTGAGTTACAGGCCAGCCTGGTCTACAGAGTGAGTTCCAGGACAGCCAGGGCTACACAGAGAAACCCTGTCTCGAAAAACAAAAACAAAAACAAAAACAAAAACAAAAACAAAAAAAGCTGATCTTCCCAGCCACCAATTATCTATTATCTATGGTTAGAAATTGTTTTTTATTATTATTCTTTCATGTGATGTAAAATCCTAGCATTTCTTCTAGAAGTGGCATGGTCAGTCATAAGTTCTTCTCTTCACTGAAGGACAACGAATGACTGCCCCAACTTGAGACCCATCCCAAGTGAGAGAGTCAACCCTGACACTATTAATGATACTGTACTACACTTGCAGACAGGAACTTAGCATAACTGTCTCCTGAGAGGCTTCATCCAGCAGTGCATGGAGGCAGATGTAGAAGTCCACAGCCAAACATCAGGCTGAGCCCAGGGAGTCCTGTGGAAGAGTGGGGTATAGAAGTGAGCAACGCAGAGGGTTCCAGGAAACCATAAAAAGACCCACAGAGTCCACTAACCTAGGACCATGGGGCTCACAGAACCTGGGCCACCAACTAGGGAGCATGCAGGAGCTGGACCTAGATGCCCTATACATATGTAGAGCTGTCTCGGTCTCTGTTCCTTGCCATTAGATTCTTTTCCCCTACTTGGACTGTCTGGATTAGGCCTCAGTGTGAAAGTCCTGCTGGGGTAGTATGGGGAAGAGGTGGGCAGAGGGAAGGGGCTCCCTTCTCTGAGGAGAAAGGGAGAGGGCAATGAAGGGAGGGCTTTGTAGGAGAGGGACTGGGAAGAGAGAAGGGAGGGGAGCTGTGATCTGGATATAAAGTGAGTAATAATTTTTTAAAAAGTTCCTCTCTTCAAATTCTGTCTTAAGGAGTCACTTAACACTTTGTAGACTCAGCTTTCCAGTCTGTAAAGTGGAGATAATATCACGATAACATCATGAGAAACCACGTGTTAAAGAGCATTGCACGGCTATGCGGTACCTTAATCCCAGCACTTGGAAAGAGGAGGTAGGAGAGTTACTTCACATTTTAGGCCAGCCTAGACTACATAGTGAGTTTCAGATCAGCCTGGACTGTAGAGAATGAGACTCTGTGTAAAAAGTCAAAACCAAACCAAACAAACAAAAAGCACATTAAATAGTGTTAAGCACTGAGCAGATATCAATAACTATTGCCTAAAAGGTGACTTTACAAATTTTAACTTATTTTCAATAAAACTCAAATAAACCGTGTTAAAAGAAAAGTCGTGCTTGGAAACTGCCTTTGGAGTCTTGGAATACTCTTAGCACTACTGAACTGCGTGCTTAAAATGCTGAAGATAGAAAACACTTCGCTTGTATTTTTTTTTTTTAACCACAATTTTAAAACTACGGGAAGAGCCATGAGCTGGGCACAGAGTTTTCAGTAAGACAAAGAGTCACTGTGCACATCACAGGAAGAACATATTTATAGCCCTGATGAGTGGATCACTTCACACGCTTCAGCCTTTCCAAATCACTTCTTGCCAGAGACTCTTTCTGTTATGGTAACTCCCTTCTACTTTCCTAGCTGCCACCTTTACAGGTCACCTTCCTCCTCCTTCTGCTCCTCCTCCTCCTTTTACTACCTAGTTGTTATTAGACAAGCCCTCACTATATGGCCCATGCCCTTGAAGACGATCCTCCTGAGCACTGGGTTCACAGGCAAGCACCATCAGTCCTGACTATCATGCACACCTGTAATCCTGGCACTTGGGAGTAGGAGGAGTAGCCTGGGCTTCATAGCAAGACCGAGTCTCAGAAACAAGAAAGCACACGTCAATCAGCTCCTGGTTTCATCATCCCTCTTTGTATATGTCTGTTTGTGGGTATGTGACATGTGTAGTATGTGTAGGTATTCATGTGGATATTTGAATGTATACCTACAGGAGTGCATGCAACATTTACACATGCGTGAGCACATGCATGTGGAGACCAGAGAGTGACCTGAGTTGACGTCAGTGTTCTCCACCTTACTTTTTTGAGATATCATTTCTTACTGAATGGGAAGCTTTGGTTTAGCTAAACTGGCCAAGCAGTGAGCTCTAGACTGCTTGTCTCTCCATCCCCACTCCTCCCCAGTGGTGGAGTAGCAGCCACATGTGGTGCCATGCCTGACTCTTCACATAGGTTATGGGGATCTGAACTGAGCCAGTCCTCAGTTCCCATGATATTCCTCTTTAAGAATAACAATAAGCCTGGCAGTGGTGGTGCACGCCTTTAATCCCAGCACTTGGGAGGCAGAGACAGGCGGATTTCTGAGTTTGAGGCCAGCCTGGTCTACAGAGTGAGTTCCAGGACAGCCAGGGCTACACAGAGAAACCCTGTCTCGAAAAACCAAAAAAAAAAAAAAAAAAAAAAAAAGATAAGAATAAAGTCCTCAGGAAAATAACAGATTTCATAGTTTAGCTTGGATCAGTCTCTTCCAGCCAGTGTCCCAGCATCCCTCAGTCCCAGAACTCGACATTTTAGCTATAAGACTTACAACTCCATATACATCTCTTTTTCTCTCTGAGTGGTTTCCTTTGTGAGTACATACATCATTTTCTCTCGTGGAAACATTGTATCCACTGTTTGGCTCTAAAGTCACTTGGTTTTTGAAAGACTAGTCAAAGCCAGATGTGGTGGCACATGCCTGTAATCCTAGCTCTTGGGAAGTGGAAGCTGGAGGCTCAAATGTTCCAATTATTCCAGGCCACAGAGCAAGTTTGAAATCAGCCTGGGTACAGGAAGACCTCTTTGTATTTTAAAATAAAACAAAATTAAACAACAACAAAACCTGTCTTCTCATACAGGATCAACCTCATCACTGTCCTCTACCCAGAGACCTTTGTCCAAACTGCCTACCAATCTTGTGTTTCTAACTATGGCATGTAGTTAACCATGTGTTTTCTGACTATCCTAAGACTCCCAAAGAACTACCTTCATTTGGTCTATCATCGTGAGAATAACACCTGAGCATATGGTGGACACTCAAAATGTCTGTGGCCTTGAATTGAATATGCCCCCATGTGGAAACATAAACAATAAACATATACATACATATTTAAAAGACTCAACTTCCTTAGTAATTAAAGAAGTGAAAATTAAAGACTATGTATAATATCATTCTGATTAGCAGCTATTAAACCAAACAAAAATATCTAATGCTGACTAGAGCTTTAAGGAACAGGCCTATTCACATCTGACTAATAGTCAGTTAAATTTTCATAATCCATCTAAAACAGGATTAGGCAATATTCAGCAAAAGCCAACTAATTTTTTTTAAGACAGGGTTTCTCTGTATAGCACTGGCTGTCCTGGATCTCATTTTGTAGTCCAGGTTGACCTCAAACTTGAGGATCCACCTACCTCTGTCTCCAGAGTGCTAGTCAAAATATACACAAAAATAATAAATAATAAAAATAGTATGTCAAGTGGGGTGAGGAGGCACACACCTTTAATCCCAGCACTCACGAAGCAGAGGCAAGAGCATCTCTCTGAGTTCCAGATCATCTTGGACTACAGAGTGAGTTCCAAGACAGCCAGGGCTAAACAGAGAAACCCTGTCTCTGAAGAGAAAGGGAGGAGGAGGAGTGGCTGTGGGGAAAGTGGGGAGGACTTGGGGGACAAGAGGGAGGGGACAGTGATGTTGAGATGTAAAGCTAATTAATTAATTAATTAAAATGTTAAAAATCAAGATAGATAGATAGATAGATAGATAGATAGATAGATAGATGTGGCCCCACTCCTGGAAAGTCTTTTTATTTGTGTTTATGAGTATGTGTCTTTATACACATATGCCACATGCATATGGATTCTCCTCCTCCATCTTTCTCTCTCCTCCTCTTCTTCTCCCCCCCTTCCTTCTCCTGCTCCTCCTCCTCCTCCTCCTCTTCCTCCTCCTCCTGCTGCTACTGCTGCCGCCACTGCTTTCCTTGAGGGAGAGATACTTTAGACAGGGTCTCTTGTAGACCAGGTTGACCTTGATTTTCTGATCTTCCTGCCTCAGTTTCTTCAGTTCTGGATCTCATGTCTGGCAAACTCCTAGGTATGTAGAAACAGCTGTCTACATCATTTGGGGTATCTATGAAAAAATTAAAATAGAAGACTTGTTCAAAATTATAGAAAAATTTAAGTCATCAACAGTAAGCCATCAAACTATCATTTTCTTTTCCCACTGTAAAAGAATTGACCTTCCAAGCATAGTGGTACACACCTTTGGTTCCAGCGCTTGGGAGGCAGAGGCAGACGAATCTCTGTGAATCCAAGGCCAGCCTGGTCTACAGAGTTTGTTTTAGGTAGAGATACATGGTGAGAGCCTGTTTCAAACAAAGCAAAAGGATTGATGTAAGGGACTGAGGATTTGGGCCACATGAGGACTACTGGCCGAAGTTCCATCTCTAGCACCACAGAAAACTAGGTGAGGTAGCGCAAGCCTGTGATCCCATCACTCGGTGATAGAGCAGAAGAATCAGAAGTTCAAAGACACCCCTCCTACATACAGCTCCAGGCTAGCCTAGCATACAGACCTTGTCTTTTAAATAAATAAATAAATAAAGTCATCGGGCAAATTGCTATAGTCTCCAGCACTAGAGAAACAGACAGACTAATCCAGAGAATCACAGCACAACAGAAAGCTCCACACAGCCTGCATTAGGATAGGGAGTCCTGAACTTGAGACAGTAAGAGTTGGAAAAATGAAAGCTGGGGATATAGCAAGTGGCAGAACATTTATCTTCCAGCCTCCTCTTTCATGGATATTCACCATGAGCATACAAGACTCTGGGTTCATTCCTCACTACAACGACAATGAGTTTTAAAAATCCACAGGCTGGAACTGACTGGAGACGTGGCTCAGCAGTTAAGAGTACTTGCTCTTGTAAAGTACAGGGGTTCAATTCCCATCACCCACATACCACATGATAGCTCACAAGTACCTGAAACTCCAGTTTCAGGAGTTCTGATGCTCTCTTCTGACCTCTGTAGGGACCAGGGGTGCATGCGTGTAAAACACTCATACACATAAAATGAAATAAATAGACCTTAAAGGGCGTTTTTAAATCCATGGACAGAGATATGCATAATAGTGTATACTTGTAATACCACTAACTTGGAAGTTAAGGCAGGAGAATGGTGAATTCCAGACTTTCTCTAAAAGAGAAAGGCTTTCTCTACATAGCAAGGTCCAGACCTGCTAGGGATCCATAATGAGGTCATATCTCAACTCAAGTAAGTAAGAAAGTGAATGAATGAATGAATGAATTTGTTTATGTGTGTATGCCTGTGTGAACTTACATGCACCAAGTTTATGCAGGTGCCTGAGGAGACCGGAAGAGTGTCAGGTCATCTGGAACTGGCATTACAGGAAGGTATGAAGCACTCAGTCTGAGTAATGTAAACCAAACCCCAGTCCTCGGCAAAAGCAGTAAGTGCTCTTAACTGCTGAGCCAGCTGCCCTGCCCTTATTAAGAGCTCTTATGAATAAAGTGGATAATACAAAAGGTAAATGAACAATATAAGCAAAAAAAAAAATTTTTTTTTTAAAGAACCAAAAAAGAGGGATCAGTCTTCAGGAGTATCAGGGGGTCAGGCCAGTTACCACTGTTGCTGCCTTTCTGGGGTTGCAAACTCCCTCAGCTCCTTCAGTCCCTTCCCCAAGTCCTCCATCTGGGACCTCACACTCCGCCTTACTGTTGCTGTGAAGTGACTCTTGGATATTTCGAACTTCTGGGCCAATAACCACTTAACAGTGAGTACATACCATGTTCATTCATTTGTGACTGCGTTACCTCGCTCAGGATGATATTTTCAAGTTCCATCCATTTGCCTGTGAATTTCATGAAGTCATTGTTCTTAATCGCTGAGTAGTATTCCATTGTGTAAATGTACCACATTTTCTGTATCCATTCCTCTGTGGAGGGACATCTGGGTTGTTCCCAGCTTCTGGCTATTATAAATATGGCTGCTACGAACATAGTGGAGCATGTGTCTTTATTACATGTTGGAGCATCTTCTGGGTATATGCACAGGAGTGGAATAGCTGGGTCCTCAGGTAGTATTATGTTCATTTTTCTGAGGGTCTGCCAAACTGATTTCCAGAGAGGTTGTATCAACTTGCATTCCCACCAGCAATGGAGGAGTGTTCCTCTTTTGCCACATCCTCGCCAATATCTGCTGTCACCTGAGTTTTTGATCTTAGCCATTCTGACTGGTGTGAGGTGAAATCTCAGGGTTGTTTTGATTTGTATTTCCCTGATGACTAAGGATGTTGAAGATTTCTTTAGGTGCTTCTCGGCCATTCAAGTTTCTTCAGTTGGGAATTCTCTGTTTAGCTCTCTTCCCCATTTTTTGATAGGGTTATTTGGATCTCTGGAGTCTAGCTTCTTGAGTTCTTTGTATACATTGGATATTAGCCCTCTATCAAATGTAGGATTGGTAAAGATCTTTTCCCAATCTGTAGGTTGCCGTTTTGTCCTATTTACAGTGTCCTTTGCCTTACAGAAGCTTTGTAATTTTATGAGGTCCCATCTGTCGATTCTTGATCTTAGAGCACAAGCCTTTGGTGTTCTGGTCAGGAACTTTTCCCCTGTGCCCATGTGTTCAAGACTTTTCCCCACTTTCTCTTCTATTAGATTCAGTGTATCTGGTTTTATGTGGAGGTGCTTGATCCACTTGGACTTGAGCTTTGTACAGGGAGATAGGAATGGATCAATTCGCAATCTTCTACATGTAGACCACCAGTTGAACCAGCACCATTTCTGTAGCCTGTGAAGTTATGTGTCAGAAGTAAAATAGAAATAAAGGCTTTCCAAATTAATAAATGCCTAATTGAAGTCACACCAATAGAATAGATCATGGGGAAGACAGAATATCAAGGCTTGAAGACAAAGTAGAGGAATTAAGTCATCCAGTCAATGACAATAAAAAGTCAATAAATATCGCATACAAGATCTAGAAGACACCATGAAAAGACCAAGTCTGTAAATCATGAGCTTAGAAAACAGACAAAAATTTCATTCCAGAGTCATAGAAAATATTTTCACTAAGTCATAGCTAAAATGTCCCCAAGTGAGAATTCCAAACTACCAAGACCTGAGAAGAAACTGTTCATATTATGGTATAGCTAAAATGCTAAATCTACAAAGCAAAGAAAATATATTGAAAGTTGAAAGATAGAAGCCTATCAGAACAACAGCTGAGTTCCAACCAGAAACCTTAAAAGCCTGATGGCTTAGAATGATGTATTCTAATTTCTGAAAGATTACAGCTGCCAACCCAGATTACTAACTCTCCAAAGTCATTTGTCTCAATTGAAGGAGAAAGTAAAACCGTCCATAATAAAAAAAAAAAACAGGCTAAAGGATCTCAGGACCACTGAGCCATCTCTACAGAGGATACAGGAAGGAGTCTTCCAAAGCAAAGAGAAATATAAGCATATCCACAAGCTGCAGGAAACGGTTAGCCACCCAAGTACAGTAGCTAAGCAAATGAGAAGGAACCACCAACTACAAAAACCAACAAAATTGCAGAAAATAGCACACTGTTTTAAATAATTGTGGATGTAGTGGGGCCAATTCCCCAGTCAAATGACACAAACGAGCAGATCCAATTTAAAAATTAGAATTGGGACCAGCAAGGTGGTTTATCAGGTAAAGCCACAAAAGACTGATAACCTGAATTCTGTATCCCACAGTAGAAGGAGAGAACTGAATCCCAAAAGTTGACATCTGACATCCATGCGCACACCCACACACACCACAGCCACACACTTTAGACACACATGTACACAAGAAAGAAAGAAAGAAAGAAAGAAAGAAAGAAAGAAAGAAAGAAAGAGGGAGAGAGAGGAAGGAAGAAGGGAGGGAAGGAGGGAGGGAGGGAAGATAGGAGGGAAGAGGAGGAAGTAACAGTTCATTGCCTCTAAGACTCTAGGAAACACACTTCACCAACAAAGACAGATACTACCTTAAGGGTCAAAGATGGGGAAAGTCAAAGTAGGAATCCCACACAGGTAGCTGTTTTAATACCTGACAAAACAGATTTCGAACACAGAACTGTCAGAAGAGGTTTTTAAAAGTGCTCATTTCACTGGACTAAGGGAAAATTTCATCAAGAAAACATTGCAATTCACATATCAACCACAGGTATGCTCAATGGCATATAAGACAAGTTTGGGGAGATATAAAATCACAGATTAATCACAAAACACTTGGTGTGGTGGTATTCACCTTTAGTCCCAGAACTTGGGAGACAGAGGCAGGTGAATCTCTGTAAGTTCCAGGCCAGCCTGGTCAACACAGCAAGTTCTAGGACAGCCAGGACTATCTAATGAAACCCTGCCTCAACAAAACAAAACAAAACACTCACAACAAAATAGTAGGCAATTTACTCTCACCTCTAGATGCAACATTCCACAAAAAATAAGCAAAAATATCTGAATTCAATGTTCTTACAGGTAAGATTGCCCTAATAGACATCCATAGAACATTCGGCCAGCCTGAAGTTCACACATGCAGTGGTAAAAAGTAGAGAACCCCACCTCAAAACAAGGCAGGAGGAGAAAATTGACCCCTGAAATATGTTACCTTTGTACCATGTTTTGCTCTTACAAAGGGTCCAGGTTCAAATCCCACCCCACATCTATATGTAACTCCTGGTCCAAGGATTTGGAAGTCTTCTTCTGGCCTCTGTGGATACCAGGCATGCAAATGATGCACACGCATACATGTAGACAAAACACTCATACATAAAACTAAAATTATTAGAGGGAAAAGTAGGATTTTGGCTGGCCTCAAACCTACCATAAATTGGCTAAGGCCAAGGATGATGTTGAGCTTGGCCAAAAGCCAAGAAGTGATAATTTTTAATTTCTTTGTAAAACTTTTGTTTCATATATATATAGATAGATAGATAGATATAGATATATACATACATACACACACACACATACATACACACACACACTCATACTGGTGGGAGTGGGCATGTGCCACAGTACATTGTGATGGAAGAACAACTAGCTTATCGGTAGAACACTTACATGACATGCATGTGGTCCTGGGGTTGACCTCCAGAACTATATGTACACATTGTGCACACACATGCACACAAAATGTGGTAGCAATGAGCTAGACATGGAAGCAGAAGCAGGCAATCCCTATGAACTTAGATCTTACATGCCTGCCTTACATGCTGAGTTCCAGGCCAGCCAAGACTACATAGCAAGACTCTGTCTTGAAAAAACAAACAAAAACAAATCTAGTAGCAATGATAACAGCTAACATTTACTGTTCGGTTGTGTGCTAAGAACTTAATAACACATTGAAGAATACAAAATAAGGTACCAAGTCTAGATGACACAGTTAGGCAGAAGCTGTAAATATCACCCTTCTCCAGGTGCTTGGAACCTTGCAACACTGAAGAAATTAAGACGAAGCAAATGAGAACCCCCTGGAAAAGAGTGTGCACCAGAGTACTACTGGTCATGCAGAGGGCCTTAGGAAAAAGCGCTATGCAAAGCACACCTTTGAAAGAGACTTCTGGGATCAACGAGAAGGAAATAAGCCAAGTAGGATGTCAAGGGCTCAGTCTGACCCAGGAAACCCCAAACATGCGCTAACACTTGTACCTCAGACACTTGGTCTCAAGGGGGTGTAAGGTCAAAGACTCTCTACAGCTGGGAGAGGGACCTTGAGGGTAAGGTACTCAAGATGTATGTGTGAAGCAAGGCCCAGGCTGGAGAAATTGCCCTGTTTTTGCTGTAAATGGATTCTGGAAAAGAGTAAGTACAGGACTGGTATACTCATGTAATCGGGTCCTGTTACTTAATAAACCCTGCGGTGTGACTGCCTCCATGAGTTGCTGGGTTCATTTATCCCTGGATCATCTGGCTGGGAGGTTGAGCCACTGTAAGTTAATGTGGATCTTAACACTTCACTTGAGTTGCTATATTCTTTGAGATCATTCCCCTGATTCCCTGGGACATTGGTTCAGATTTGTCAGTCAAAAACCACCAGTTTCTTTAAACTCCCTCCTACGTATCTAAACAAGATATTAAACAAGAGTTCTTTCTGTCCCCAGTATGGAGATGTACAAAGACTAGTGCCCTGAGTATGTACCTGCTTCCTATTGTTACCTGAATCTGTAGCCTGACTTGACTATGATAATTTGCTGTGAATCTAAATTATTATTTCTCTAGGTTGTATCTGAATCTCGTGGGGGTTTTCCAGGTCATGAGCCCCTCACTTTATAAGAACTTTTCTGAGAGTCAAGGCCATGTATACCATGCCACCCAGTCCATCAAACCCTCAGGAATTTATCTCCAAAGAAATTCCAGTGACTTCTCCACTAATCCCAGCATGGTCTAAGGCAGAAACTTAGAGCACACCCAAACTAGACCATTCAAACAAAGCCTTCAATTTGATGGCCTAGTGTAGTGAAAGACAAATGCATTTCACAAAGAGTTTGCTTGCTGAGGATTGGAAGAAGATAGCTATTAGCAAGAAAGAGAATCAAAAGGAGTTTGACAGAGAAGGTTACCTCACCAGAGATAAGATGTTGGCAAAATACATACCAGCAGAGGATGGGAGCTTACATCTGAAAGCCCAGCAAAAGGGAACCAAAGCCAACGTGATCAGGAGTTGAAGGGCATCCTAATCTATAGCAAGTTTGAGTTCAAGGTCAATGAATTGAGTTTTATGAGACACTGAGGGGGGGGGGGGGGAGAGCTCTCCCACCCTGCCTGTCTTCTGGGTGTCTACCTCTACCCCACCTCTGAACATGGAACGTTTTTACTTAGCAGCTTGGTTGGGTAGGATTCCAAAACACCATTTCCCATAGGTCCTTTGTTTCTAATCTTGATGTCTTCCCCCTACCATGTTCTTAGCCTGTGGGTCACAACCCCTTTGGCAAACCTCTATATCCAAAATTATTTACATTATGATCCGTAACAGTAGCAAACTTATAGTTATGAAGTAACACCAAAAGTAATCTTATGGTTGAAGTCACCACCACATGAAGAACTGCATTAAAGGGTGGCAGCATTAGGAAGGTTGAGAAGCACTGGCTTAGAGGGTTTCCTGGTTCTGGACCTGGGAGGCCAGAGGAGTTTTATAGGAGAATGATGGAACAGGTAGAGATCCCCTACTTAGAAATGTAGGAGATGTCTTTCCTTTAAATGACTAGCTCCTGCAGCCCCTTCTTGAAGACCCCAGCATCTTCAGCTTCTCTTTGACACCTTGGCCCTCACCCACTTGCCAAAGTAGGTGTACAACCCAGTGTTCCCCCCCCCAAAAAATTAAAATAACCATATGTTGGGAGGGATGGGCTGGAGCGATGGCTCAGTGGTTAAGAGCACTTGTTGCTCTTGCAGAGGACCTGGCTTCAGTTTCTAGCACCCACATGGTAGTTCACAACCATCTGAAATGGCAGTGCCAGGGGATCCAACAACCTCCAAGGTCACTGTGGACACACATGCTGCACATACATACAGGCAAAGCACAACCTAAAGGTCGGTAGCCAAAATATGCTGACCTCACTCTTCTCTTCCATGTGATTGGTCGCCATGTAGGCTAAATTAAACAGGAAGCTACAGAGACAGGGCCTAGGAGCTAGTCAGTCAACAGAAAGCACAGTGCAGGATGAGGCATGAAGCATACCTTAAAGATAGACAGAAGCTCATCTTCTTGTTTTATGAGTTAGAAGCTTACTATGTAGCCCAGGCTGACCTAAAATTTTTTTTCTTTTTTTTTTTTGTTTTTGTTTTTGTTTTTGTTTTTGTTTTGTTTTTTTGTTTTTTCGAGACGGGGTTTCTCTGTATAGCCCTGGCTGTCCTGGAACTCACTCTGTAGACCAGGCTGGCCTCGAACTCAGAAATCCGCCTGTCTCTGCCTCCCAAGCGCTGGGACTAAAGGCGTGTACCACCACTGCCTGGTCTCTTTTTTTCTTTCTTTCTTTCTTTCTTTCTTTCTTTCTTTCTTTCTTTCTTTATTCTTTAATCTTTTTTTTACAGTTCAGACTTTATCCCCCTCCCGGTCCACCCTCCAACTGTTCCAGATCCCACACCTCTTCTCCCCCCCACCCCCCAGTCTCCAAGAGGATGTCCCCACCCCAACCCCACCCCACTCCAACAGACCTCCCCATTCCCTGGGGCCCCAAGTCCCTCGAAGGTTAAGTGCATCTTCTCTGACTGAGTCCAGACCCGGCAGTCCCTTGCTGTACATGTGTTGGGGTCTCATATTAGCTGGTGTGTGCTGTCTGGTTGGTGGTCCAGTGTCTGAGAGCTCTCAGGGGTCCATGTTAATTGAGACTGCTGGTCCTCCTACAGGGTCACCCTCCTCCTCAGCTTCTTCCAGCTTTTCTCTAATTCAACCACAGGGGTCAGCAGCTTCTGTCTTTAATTGTGTGCAAATATCTGCATCTGACTCTTTCAGCTGCTCCTTGGGTCTCTCGGAGGGCAATCATGCTAGGTCCCTTTTTGTGAGTGCTCCATAGCCTCAGTAATAGTGTCAGGCCTTGGGGCCTCCCCCTGACTTGGATCCCACTTTGGGCCTTCTTTTCCTCAGGCTCTTCTCCATTTTTGTCCCTGCAATTCTTACCCAGTTTTCTTGCACCCCCAGGTTCCCTTTTCTTCTTTCTTGCAGTGCAGGCTGGCCTTGAATTGGCTGGGTAGCAACCACAAACTTGAACTTCTGACTCTACTCTCAGTGCTGGGATTACGGGCGTGGGCCACTGCTTCATTTGTTGCTTAGGATCAAATCCAGTGCCTAATCCACTGCAGGCAAGCACTATCATCTGAGCCATATCCCAGCCTTATTTTAACCATTTAAAAAACATTTATATACACTTATTTATTGGGAGAGAGCGCGAGCACACACACGTGCGTGCTTGTGTGTGTGTGTGTGTCCGATGACAACTTGCAGGAGTCAGTTTTCTCTTTCTACCATGTGGCAGGCTCCCAGGGATTGAAATCAGGTTGTCAGGCTTGGCAGTAAGCACCTTTACCTGCTGAGCCATCTCAATGACCCCATTTTAATAATTTTTGAAAATAAAATAAAAATATCATTCTGATTTTGAAAGACCCCCGAATTGGGGAGACCCTCACTCAAGCCACGGGAAGACACGACCCCCCAATGACTCACGAGAAACCGAACTTGCTGCAAGCGCACGAGGTTTATTTGGGAAAGCAGTGCACTGGGCCGAGCTCATAACCCACATAGGGCAGAGGAGATCGACCCCGAGCAGCTGAAGTTAGGGGTATTTGTAGGGAAAAACCACAAAGCAAAAGAGGGAGCAGGGGGAACATGCGTCATGGGAAAGAGCAGAGGGGCTCAAAACAGAGGTCACTGTAACATTTTGGTTGATCAACAGGATAGGAGCCAAGTCAAAACAACTACTTTCCCAAAACAATTTTCAGAACAGAGTTCATCATGACATTTCATGGTGGGCCTGTTTTTGGAACAAGGTAAAAACAACCATTCTCAGAACTGTCTAAGGGGGGTGAGTTAAGCCCATCTCAGGCCCCTGGGTGGCCTAGGGCTCTAGTGCTGAGTCTAGGGGCATTTTTCTTCCAGGGTCTTTCAATTTGATCTGTTTATGTGTTTGGACATAAATGTGTGTGCATCACTTGCATGCCTGGTGCCTGTGGAGCCAGAGGAGGTCACTGGGTACCCTGGGTCTGGAATTACAGCTAAATGTGAGCTGCCATGTGGAAGCTGGAACAGCAGCAAGTGCTTTTAACCACTGAGCCATCTGAATCTTTTCTTTTGGTGGGGGAGGTACTGGGGGGATTGTTCAAGAGAATTTCTCCACGTAGCCCTGGCTGTTCTGGAACTCACTCTGTAGGCCAGGCTGTCTTGGAACTCTGAGATCCTCTTGCCTCTGCCTTCTGAGTGCTGGGATGGAAGCCATGAATCTCCACAGTCATTTAGATAACTTTTGGGGAGCTTGACACTGTGGTGCTAAAGCACTTACAGTGGATTCCTTTGTTTGCCAGCTCTAGGTGAGTAAACTGTCACAGCCCACACTCCCTGGGTTTCAAAACCACCCTGGCTCTTTCCAAGCCTTTCATCAGTGCCACAGAAACCCTGCATTCATTAGGCAACAAACGCCCTGATCCCTTCCCTCCAGCTCTTGATAACCTCCGATCTACTTCTGTTTGCTTTTCCTTCTTATTTCAAGGGAAGGGAGGTTGCCTTGTGGGGTTTATATATATTTTACTTTGGTTGTTTTTCTTTCTCTGTTTATTTGAGGAAGGGTCTGGGACTCATCATGTAGCTCAAGCTGGACTGGCATCCACGCCAATCCTTGTGCCTCAGCTTGAGGACTAGGAATGCAGACACGCACCACCATGTTTATCTTGGAATCTGATTTCTGGCCCTATGAATTTTCCTATGTTAGATTTTTATTGGCAGTAGGATCACCATGGTTCTTTTAATTCTTTTTTAAAAAGTATTTATTTGATGTATATGGGCCTTTTGTCAATATGCATATCTGTGTACCACCCTCAAGTCTGAGCTCAGGTGTTTGCTAAAGCTAACCTAATTCTCTACATTCTCCTCCCGCCTCCTCAACAGTCCATGGATTGCTGTGAGTTTGAGGCTAGCCTGGGGTACAGGGTGAAATCCTGTCTTAAACCACAATTCCCCCTCACCAAAGAAAATAGAAAATTCTTGACAGTCAATGGTACAAATAGAACATCATAAAGAAAAATGAAGAAAGGGAGCTGTCTCTGGTGGCATAGGCTTATAATTCCACTGAGAAGGCAGAGGGAGAGGGTTAGGAGTTCAAAGCTAACCTCAGATACCATAGGAATTGAGGTCAGCCAAGGCTACAGGAGTTCCTGTCTCATAAACAAAACAAAACAAAAAATGGGGCACTACGTATGTGGTCCGGTTGATAGAGTGCTCACCTGACATGCATTGAAGCCCTGGGTTCTATTCCCAGGTCACTTAACCCATGAGTAGTGCCTCAGAGATGTAAACCTCTAATGACTTTCAACTCTGTGAAGAATGCATCTGGGGGCTAGACAGATGGCTCAGCAGCTAGGTGAAGATTCAAATTTTCTTCCAGAAGACCCTATTTCAGTTCTTAGCAGCCACACAGCGCTTCACAACTATAATCCCAGTTTAGGGGATCTGACTCCTCCTTCTGGCCTCCAAGGGCATCAGGTATGCAGAGACATACAAACAGACTAAACACTCACCATACGCATAAAACAATCTTTAAAAAACAAGCAAGCAAAGGAAGAAAATGGATGCATAGGAAGGTCTGGAGAGCCTCAAGCCCTGGGTTTACTACCCAGCAGTGGAGGAAGAACATGGCCCATACCTACCCAGCCACCACTTTCCATCCTGCAAGTATATTCTAACTGTCTTGTCTCCCTCATATTCTTCAACTGTAGCATGGCCAGGCCACAGAGTCTTTGCACCTGCAGCAACTCCTGTCTGAAATGCTTCTGAAACTTTGTGTCTCCTGCTTTTGTTCATTGCACTGATCAATCAAGTCCTTTCCTACCCAAGATTTTCACAGGTTCCCCATTACCTACAAAGCCAAGATGCTGGTGATCTCCCCAAAGGCAATCATGTGATTAGTTCACTCATCTAAGGAAAAGTCTAGAGGCATTAACATAGGAGTGGCAGCTCCTGCTGATAATCCCAGCCATGGAGTGAAGGGTCTGAGGCAGGGAGACAGTTTTGATTCTGACACCTTCCTGGGCTACCCTGTCTCACAAAACAAGCAAATAGCCACTGGTAGAAACAGCTTGCTCTGTTACCCACATATACCTTTTGCAACTAGTTTGTCCTGGATAAGTTAGAACAAAGCAATATTATTCAAGCTAAGTGAATGGAAATGTGTGAGGCAGTCTAGATAACAATGAGTCGATAGAATAAGCAGCCTGGGCATGGTCCATGTTCCTCCTGCCAGGATGCAGGTCAAAGATCCTGGGCACTGAATACATAGAATCCCCCAAATGGCAGTCTAATCACAGAGATCAATTATTTCTAGATTAAACGCTTTGGTAGAGCCGGGCAGTGGTGGCACACGCCTTTAATCCCAGCACTTGGGAGGCAAAGACAGGAAGATTTCTGAGTTCAAGGCCAGCTGGTCTATGGAGTGAGTTCCAGAACAGCCAGGGCTACACAGAGAAACCTTGTCTCGAAAAAACAAAACAAAACAAAACAAAAAAACTCTTTGGTAGAAAACAAAACAAAGCTTAAACATAAACCAAAAGGATCTTCCTAATTCCAAATAATATAACCAGAAAGAAAGATAATTAGCATTATTTAGAGCTGTGATTCTCAACTTTCCTAAAGCTGAGACCCTTTAATACAGCTCTTCATGTTGTAGTGAAAGACCCTGTCCTTGTAAGAAGAGAAGAAAAATACCCCTGGACTCAGCTCGAGAGCCATAGGTCACCTAGGGCCTGGGATGGGCTAAACTCACCCCCCC
>JADRCH010000209.1:138789-213741 GCA_019843965.1 Rhynchomys soricoides | reverse complement strand
GGGGGGTCGCATTTTCCCGAGACTTGAGTGAGGGTCTCCCCAGTTCAGGGGTCTTTCAGTAGTGACCCCCAAACCTAAAATTATTTCGTTGTTACTTCATAACTGTAACTTTGCTACTGTTGTGAATCATAATGTAAATGTGATATGCAAAATATCTAATATGTGACCTCCAAAGAGGTCTCAACCCGCAGGTTAAGAACTGCTGATTTACAGGAAAGCAACAGAGCATAGCTACCAACGAGGTGAAAATCCTGCATTCTCATCCAGCAAAAAACTACTGACCTGCCACCCAGAGAGGAAGAAAGGGCGATTCATAGTGGGCCACTGAGGCTCAAACCTGTAGTCTCAGAATTACGGGAAGTTTGTAAGTTTAAGCAAGCCTGGCTACATAACAACCCTCCTTTCAGCTCTGTCTATCTGTCTGTGTCTGTGTCTGTGTCTGTGTCTGTGTGTGTGTGTGTGTGTGTGTGTGTCTGACTGTCTGTGTCTGTCTGTGTGATGTGTTTGTGTCTGTCTGTGTATCTGTCTGTCTGTCTCTCTCACACACACACGGGGGGGGTGAGAGAGAGAGAGAACAATAATCAAAACAAAAAACTTTACTAGAGGAATAAAAGATAGGATTCAATAGGCAGCAGAGATGGCGATCTTGAAAATAGAACATGGAGCCAGGCAGTGGTGGCGTACGCCTTTAATCCCAGCACTTAGGAGATAGAGGCAGGCGGATTTCTGAGTTTCAGGCCAATCTGGTCTACAGAGTGAGTTCCAGGACAACCAGGGCTACACAGAGAAACCCTGTCTCAAAAAATAAAAAAGAGAGAGAGAGAGAGAGAGGGGGAAAGAAAGAAAGAGAGAGAGAGAGAAGATGTAGGACTTTATTATTTCTTTGGCTTGTTGCCAAGTGATGGGAATTTTTCTCTAATTCTTTCCCATTAATATGACGTTTCTCATGTAATGTTGAGGTTTCTAATGCATTTCCTGTTAGTAATTGGTCAATTTCCTTATTTCCTTGTGACCAAGCCAGCTCAGTCAGTCAACAGATTCTCCAGGGCAGGAGCGAGGATTAAAAAGAAAAAAGACAATTAGACAACACTGTAGCATGACCCCAGCCAGTTCTGAGGCTGAGGCAGGTTTATTCTTTCCCAATCTGCTTTTATAGATTTTAATTACATGAAAGTAGTAAGGTCAGTTCTAGGTTAAGGAATAAACAAGACAAAAACCACAAATAGTCAAGGGACAAGCAAGGCAATCTCTAAGGGCTCATCAGGAGGACAGAGATATCTGAGCCTACTTCCCTGTCCTAGCCCAAAGTCATATTCATGCTGAAGCCTACTTCTTCATTCTAACCTAAAATCAGATTCCTGCCTGAGCTTACTTCCTTGTCGTGGTCCAAAGTCAAATTCCTACCAGAATCCCACTTCCTTGTCCTGGCCCAATGTTAGATTCCTGCCAAGCAGCCCCAAAAGGTCTCCACATCCTTGAGCTAATGGACCAGGAAAACCTGTATGAGACCGAATACGAGTAATGTACAATGGATGGTTTCTACTTCTGATGTCTTCTTGTAATTGTATAAACCACAAAGTTAATTCCAAATCATCACATACAAATTCATCAGATTTTATATGCAAAACAACTCTTTCTGAATATAAAGAATCAATAATTATGTTAAGAGCTTCAGGATAATCTAATAATACCATAAGGATTGCATACATTTATGGTTTTTGAACCGATGTATATGGACTTTTGATCACCTTGCTTATTTTATCTGACTTTCAACCTGCTGTCCCTGTCTTGTGTGCTTCAGTATAAAATGTTGGTACCTCTGGAATTGGTATTTTCTTTACTATATGTGAAGAATACAATGAGTTATTTTTATAAACTGTATACGTTTGCTTTTTTGGATATTTGTTATTAATTTCACCCAAGTAGTTACTACAAACTCTTTGCCAAACTTCATTGATCAAACAAAATGACATAATATTAGCATCTGTAAGAGGTACTACAATTTCTGCCAGATCTGTTCCTGACAATTGACCAATTGACATAATATTATTCTACCTTTTATAATTAATTCAGAAATCATATATATAATATATATATATATCTTCAATTTTTTACTTTGTTTATGAGCTAAGACATTCCATAATACTATCTTCTCTTTGCACAATGAGCCCAGTAGGAGAATTTTATTGAAAATAAAATGACCAGAATACAATCAAGTTTAGGATTAATCAATCCACATATGTCTCTGGCAGTCTTTGTTCTATAGGAGTCAACTCTTTTTCTGTTTCCATTGTTAGATATCTTAGACTGTTTAAATTTGAATCTCCTTGAAATTCGTTTGAAACAAATTACTTAACTCATATGTACTTAATCCAATTGTAGACATCAACCAGTTAATAACTCCCATTAATTTTTGAAAATCATTTAGAGTTTGCACTTGGTCCCCACGGATCTGTATCTTTTATAGTTGGTTGTTTTTTTGTTTTTTTTTTAAGATTTATTTTATGTATCTGAGTACACTGTAGCTGTCTTCAGACACGCAGAGAGGGCATCGAATCCCATTACAGATGGTAGTGAGCCACCATGTGGTTGCTGGGAATTGACCTCTGGACCTCTGGAAGAACAGTCAGTGCTCTTAACTGCTGAGTCATCTCTTCAGCCCTATGGTCGGGTTTTTCTTGACTGATTTTATAACCCAAATAATTAAGTGAATCTCCTTTTTGCATTTTTTTCTGGAGCACTCTGTAATCCCCAGAATGGCAGAATTCTCTGTGTTACCTTAAACATATTCTCTAAAACATCTTTGTCAGAATCAGCCAACAGAATGTCATTCATATAATGATAAATGATAGATCAAGGGAATTGCTTACGAATAATTTCTAATGGTAATTGCACAAAAAAAAGTGGCCTTTTTTTTTTTTTTTTAATGGTTTTTCGAGACAGGGTTTCTCTGTGTAGCCCTGACTGTCCTGGAACTCACTCTAGACCAGGCTGCCCTCGAACTCAGAAATCCACCTGCCTCTGCCTCCTGAGTGCTGGGATTAAAGGCATGTGCCACCACTGCCTGGCTAAAAGTGGACTATTTAACATTCACTGTGGAAGTACCTTCCAGTGGTATCTCTTTAGTGGATGACTATTATTCCAAGTAGGTACTGAAAAAGCAAACCTTTTCCTATCCTGTTCATGCAAAGGTATTGTGAAAAAGTAATCTTTCAAATCAATTATTATAATAGATCATGATCTCTCGGTAACAAAGATGGTAAAGGAAGTCCAGGCTGTAAAGGACCCATTGGTTGAATTACCTTTTTAACTGCTCTTAAGTCTCTTATCATCCTCCAGTTTCCTGATTTCTTTTTTACAACAAACACAGAAGAATTCCGTGGAAAACCATAAGATATGGTACACTCTTCTATATGTTGAGCCTCCAGCTGCTCTTGTACCAGTTGCTCAAGTGCCAACATTTTTTTTTTTGTCATGGGTCACTGCTCTTGCCAGACAGGTTGGTTTGATAACCATTTTAGGGGCAAGGATGTTGGTATGTCAGCAGTGGCCCCTTTTATAAATTTGGAAACTCAATCCCTGTGACATCCTGGTTTTTGACCATGGGCACAGCCTATAATTGTTCTCTATCAAACATCTACCATATCATCCCTAATTTCCTCATTTGCTGCCCCTGGAATTGCAGAAATATTAAATTTGAGTACCCCATTGTTGTAAAAGATCCTTTCCCCTTAAGTTTATGGGTATGTTAGCCATATAAAGTCTCAACTTCCCTGTTTGCCCTTCTGGTCCCACACAGGTAATCCATCGGACATTTTGTCTTATTCATAAATTACCAATTACTATAAACTGTGTGTAAATCTTCTGAAGTGGCCAGTCTGGATTCCAAGACTTTTGAGAAAGTATACTGACATCAGCTCCTATATCCATCAAACCTTCTATGCCAATACCATTCATTTATAACATTAATTTGGGTCTCTGATCATTAATCACTGTTTGCCAGAACACATGTTTTCCAGTACCCCAAAAAGCTCCTGTCTTTTCTATTGGACCAGCCTTGTCTTTGATGTAAGGAAACAACTGTTGAGCAATTCTATCCCCTGCATCAACTTGCATCTCCTTTGTCACATAGGCTATAATTTTTATTTCTTCCTTGCTATCCGCATCTACTATACCTAGATGCACAATAAATTCTTGAGACGTTAATCCACTTCTTCCTAAGATTATTCCCACTGTCTCTGAGTGTAAAGAATCATAAACACCAGTGGTTAACTTGTAACATTCAACTTTTGGGGTTAATGTAAGAGAGGTATCTGTGGCCAGCTCCAAAGCTGTGCTTCCTTCTGTAGCATGTATAAAATCAGAAATACTCAGTTTTGATTTTCTTGCACACTTGGTACAACCTGGCTGACATTTATTGTTTGCTGCAGGGCCTCAAGCTGATAGGCCCTTCGGTTTGTTCCCTGATGGCAAGAGGTTACCTCGTACATCACTCTTAGACTATTGTTTGCCCTTTCCGCAATTGCTACAGTACCCTGGAAGCCTTTGGGGCTCATAGCAACCAGAACCTGATTGTTCTCTTTTATGAATATCATATTCTCTAGAGTCAATGTACCTGCTATTTTAAGCACTGAATCTTCTAGCTTTACAATTTCTTTGGAAATGACCAAATTTACCACAATTAAAGCATCAGACATTTTGGTTCCTGAAATTTCTAGCTATGATTTGCTCTATGTTCTTGGCACCATACTCCTGAGAACCAATACCAGTTGTCTCCTTACTCATTTGTCTATTGGGGTTCCTCAGTCTGATTGCTCTCTTGCATTTTGTATTTGCATTTTCAAATGCCAATATGTCTATCTAGTTTCAGGGTTTAATATGGCTCTATTCACAGCTGAACCCAACCTCTGTAAGAATTTTGTAAAGGCTTCTTCAGGACCCTGCATTATCTTAGTAAACAAGGTGGATTTTTTTCCCCAGGTTCCTCAATCATATCCCAAACTCTTAAAGCTGCAACATGACATTGTTCCTCAGATTGGATGAACCATCCAATCAGACTCATTCCTATAAGTCAGCATAACGCCCTTCACCAAGCAGCTGGTCTTTAGTAACATTTATCACCCTTGCTACATTTTTTTTGTTCTATTTTTGTGGCTTTGTGCCTCCATCTCAACCATTGTAATTGTTGTCTAGCTTCTAGTATAGATGATACCAATCTCTTTCAATCTTGTGGGATAACCCTATGGTATGCAGCCCAGTCATTTAGCATTTCTTTAACAAAAGGAGAATGAAAACTGTACAGTATAATAGCCTCTTTAAAAAAAGCTTTAGATCTAGCATTTCTATTGGATGCCAGGTCAATTCATTACAGGCTGGAATGCCATCATTAGCAGGCATATGATGCACAAAGACTGGGAAGAATGAAGGTGCCTGTGTAGGCCTGAGCAAATCCTCTGGTGGTGCACTTGGCTAAACACTATCTGGTTGTATCTGTACCATTTCCTGCTCTTCCAGGCCCCTAGTTTCACAGAGGTGCTCTGGGTGCCTGGCAGTGAAAGTGTGTGGAGCAGGGTGGGGTGGCAGTTTACCTTCCAGCCTAGTTTACTTCCCGCTTTCATCATGCGGTAAATTCCTGGCCTCAGACACGGAGCCTGATGTGTGTTGTTTTCCTCCCCCTGGCTTTTTTTGTTTTCCAAGCACTTCTACCTCCATCTGCAAACTCTCTAAGTGCATAGCCAACTCTGCAGTCTTCTCTAACAGAAGCAAATTGTTGAGTTTCCCCTTAAACCTTTTCAAAATAGTATGCATGAAAACTATGAAACAAAACAAGGAGCAAGGCAGGAGACCACCTGGCAGCAGCTGCTGCTATTTTGCCAACCTCTTTAGACAACATTGCTAACTCATCAAAACCTGCCTTTTCCACTATTACCTTAGAAGCAGAGTTAGCAGAATGCCTAAGCCACACTGGGCACCACCTGTAGGCTTAGATTTTTCAAAACTTACCTTTAATAAGGATCCTTAAGTGCTTCAACCTCCCTTCTAGCCCACCACCCACTAGAGGTAGTGGAAAGAAAAGGTTAATAGAGCAAAGGAGAATATGGGCCTGTTTAGAAATAGTTCTTTGGAGTAAATCTAATCTGTGTTGTCAGGATATCAGCAGTTCAGTCCACACAAATCAGCAGAGGCAGCTCAATCCACTCACAAACCCCATTCACAAATCAGCAATGACAGGTCTCGAAAACACCATTCACGAATCCCCGGAACACTACCATAAGTTTTTTTGGGCATTTATCTCTATGAAGTCACGACAAATGATGACCAACAAAGAGAGACAAGGTGAACCAATACCACACAGCATCATCCATTGTCTGTTGGGTTATAGTCATACCCTTTCCAAACATCATGTGTTCTCTCAAGCATCCACTCTAGCAAAACATCACATGCCCCTTTTCCCAAGCAACTTCCCTGACACTGGATAGGAGACAAAGAAGGTTAAAAGGAAAAGGGGGTGCTCAGTTCCTGGGGGCAAGTGTGATCTTTGTCATCAGGATATCTCCAACCAGCAACCAGCAGCAGCAGCAGCAGCAAGGGTAGCAGCCACCTCCTCTCTCAGGGCTCTAGCACTTTATACCCTCTTAAGAGACCCCAAAATTCCAAACACAGACTATTTTTAGCTAGCAAAATCATCCCCCTGCCAGACCATGAGGTAAATCAAAGCTGCTGTGGATAATCGGAAGCATCCCCATATCCCTGTAACATTTCTCTGTTTAAAGAAACCAAAATTGTCACTATAATCCACCTGCCTCTGCCTCCCAAGTGCTGGCATTAAAGACATGAGCCACCATGCCTAGCCTTACACAATTTTCTTTTCTAATGTGTGTGTGTGTGTGTGTGTGTGTGTGTGTTCATGTGTATGGATACACATGTATATGCATAGGTGTCTGGGGCTCAAGCTTCAGCTTGATTGGATGGCCAGCAATCCCCAGGGACCCTCTGGTCTCTGTGTCACCAGACCTAGGATTGTAGACATACACAAATGTGAAAAACCAGACACTTTATGTCAAACTCCAGTCCTCAAGTACTTTCCTGATTGAACCGCCTCCCCAGTGCTCAGTGTTTTGTTTTGGGGTTTTGGTTTTGGTTTTTGTTTGATTTGGTTGGCTTTTTGGTTTGTTTGCTCATCTTCGAGGGTATCCTAAGCTGACCTCAAAGTTGTTTTGTAGCCAAGGATGATCTTCAAATACTGGGCTTACAGGCATGTGCCATCAAGTTCCAGTTTATGTAGGGGTGGGGACTAAACCCAGGGCTTCAAAAGCATGCTAAGCACATGCTCTACAGACTGAGTCCCAGCCCCAGTGGCTTCCTAAAGGACTTTTCTAAACCTTTTCTCAAGTCTTCTAACCAAAAAGTGAAGTGTTCTTTGGAAAAAACAAACAACAAACAAACAAACAAACAACAGAGTATATGGCTCAGTGGTCAAGAATGCTCACTGTTCTTGCAGAGGACCTGAGTCTGGTCAAGAACTCACATTAGCTGGATCACAATTACCTGCAACTCCAGTTCTAGTAGGATATGATTCCTCTGACCTCTGAGGACATCTGCATTCATGTGTACACACACACACACACACACACACACACAGAGAGAGAGAGAGAGAGAGAGAGAGAGAGAGAGAGAGAGAGATTGAGATTAAAGGCCAAATAAAAAAACATTTAAAAACCACACTATAGACTATGTGAAGGCAGTCCCCTGTTTTTCTTGACTTCAATCCCCACTCAAAGGCACCCAGCAGTGAGGGCTGGAGAGATGGCTCAGCAATTAAGAACACCTACTCTTACAGAAGTCAAGACCAAGGTTCAATTCCCAGCACCCTCATGGCAGCTCACAACCATCCGTAACCTCAGTTCCGTGAAATCCAGCAGAGACTCCTATGGTGCACATACCTGCATACAGGCAAGTTTCATACTCAGAGATAATATAAAAAAAAAATTTAAACTGATAGCTAGCAACAATTTCCTATTATTGTTCTAGACTTAAAGGTGCTTCTATAAACATGTATACAGCTGTCTTATGTATTTTTGAAATATAATTATACAGTGAAGTATTTTACAGTATATAAGTATATTGTAAGAATATATTTATACTATTTGAAAAATAAATTCTCCCTTTGTCTTTAGGGAGTTTCTGGTTGACTCAGTGTGGATGTCTGAGGCCATTTTGCTTGGAGTTCACACACTGATTTCTGTTTGTTTTGAGAGGCTTAAAAAGACAGCATAACTCACTCCATCTTGATTTTCAGATTCCATTTTGTGCCTGACCTACTTTGAGGGCCTAGAAACCTAAACTCCTGGACTGAAGGTGCAGACTGTTCTAGGAACTAACCACATCCTTGACTAGCCTTGTGCCACATCATTGTTCTGCAAACCTTGATGGATTGCAAGCCTCATGAAAAGTTCCCAAGCCCCAGTTCCCAAGCCCCCACCTGCTTGCGGTTTTTGCCCTTAAATACTCAATCATTTCTGCCCTCAGGATCACCATTTCATGGTGGTCCAGCTCGAGCTGTCTAATTAAAAATCCTTCTTTGCTGATTACATTGGTGTGATGTCCTGTTGGTCTCACAGGGGTCCCGAGTTGATGGTTCTACAGTTAAATGGACCTTCTACTTTTGCCTCCATCCCAGGAACTGTCTGTTATTCTTCTTCGCTTCAGGACTTCCTTTTCTTGCTGGTATTTAAGCTGTATTTTGTCCACTACCACTGTTTTATTTGGTAGGCACACACCAAGGTATTAGGAGTGAGACACTGGCGAGGCAGATGGCTCAGATGACCTGACGCTGATCCCTGCAACCCAGGGAAAGATAGGGAAAGGAAACAGAGTCCTCAAAATTGTCCTCTGACCTTCACACATGAGCCCTTCACACATGCTCACTTCCTCAGCATTCTCCCTATATTAGGAAGGTTGGTTAGAGGAACGGAGCTGATAGAATACACATACATCATAAACCCAAGGGCTAGAGAGATGTTTCAGCAGCACAGAGTGCTTACTGTTTTTAGAGGACTGGACTTGGGGGTTGGGAAACCCTCAGCTGCTCCAGCTCCAGGATGCTGACAACCATTTTTGGCCTCTAGAGTTGCTGCAAACACATGGCATAAACACAGACACATACCTACAAATTCAAACCAAGCTCTAGAGGGGCATTAACTAGAGTGGCATACATGATAGGGGCTAGGTAGCCCAATAATACAATCTGCATGATGCTAGAGAGGCTGAGAACCTGTAACTCTTCAGTTCATAAACTGATGCCTCAGTAGGCCCAATCTGGCACTGCAGATGTCCATGTCGGAAGGCCCAAGCATCAGAGGTCTCATGTCCACAAGGGACAGTGGCAACAATAGCAACAGAAATGAACACACTCACCTGTGAATGCACAGCCCAGTGGGCAACTCTGTTTTCCCTTAGATATCTTTGTGTCTGGGCTTATAACATGGTGTCCGCTCAGAGGGAGGGTTTCTCCCCTCCAGTCATATCTGCCTACCCTGGTGAAGGGTCTATTTCTCCCAGATAATCCTTTCTGGAAAAGTCCTTACAGACCTTCCCAGAGGCGTATCTCTTATTTGACTTCAGAGCCCATCAAATTGACATTCAAGGTTGGCTGTATCACACTACCTCAGCAGATACTCTAAGAGGCCTTGGCATTTCCGTGCCCCAAGGAAAAGTATTGAATGCTAGCTCATGATTCCAAGAGGTGCACGTTCCACGACTTCCAAAAATAGAAATACATCTAAGAGAAACAATGTCCAGGGAGGGAAGCTTGGGTCCCTGCTGCCACTGGCTCAGCTCGCTGGCTTCTTGCTCCGCATCAATAGGATCCAACTGCCCTTTGGAATTGTGGCAGCAGCAGAGGTGGGTATCCTAACATTAGGAATTTCTACTTACTGCTATTATAAAGGGCAGAACAAAGCTGTCCTCACCATGTTGTCTGTCCCAGACATCCCTGTCCAGACCCCGACTGCTTACTCATCAGCAGGTCCAATGTGCGCAAAGTAGAAATTTTTTTAAAAATTCAGTTATCATTGTCTATCCCTGGCTGAACTGAAACTTACCTTGTAGACCAAGCTGGACTGAAACTCAGAGGTTCACCTGCCTCTGCCTCCCAAGTGCTGGGATCAAAGGCGTGCGCCACCACTGCCCGGCTTTTGTTTCGTATTTTTTTGAACATCATTTTTTTAAAACGTTCTCCACCTCTTTAGTTTTTTGATGTGTCTTTAAGACAGGCACAAGGACCTAGGTCCAATCCCCAGGACTAGGGAGATGGGCTCCGTTATTGCTACTTGTATACCCGTGGACATAAGGTCATCCACTGGAGCATGAGCAATCTACCAATGATCATACTCCACCGCCAAAAAGGTTCTCCCTCCTCCAGCAGCCAACAACTGCCAACAGTTCCTAAACCAGGGATGGGGCTAAGCTCCACTCCCTTCCACTACTGTTTCTTTGTATAACTTGTGATTTTCTGGTTAAAAAGCAGGACATTTGCCGGGCAGTGGTGGCGCACGCCTTTAATCCTAGCACTAGGGAGGCAGAGACAGGCGGATTTCTGAGTTTGAGGCCAGCCTGGTCTACAGAATGAGTTCCAGGACAGCCAGGGCTATACAGAGAAACCCTGTTTCAAAAACAAACAAACAAAAAAAAGCAGGACATTTGAAGCTAACAATGTAACTCAAAATCAGATCATGCCTGGTACCTGCAGAGGACAGAAAAGGGAATCAGATTCCCTGGGTCTGGAGTTACAGGTGGTTGTGAGCCACCATGTGGATGCTGGGAACTGAACCCCAGTCCTCTACAAAGCAGCCAGGGCCCTTAATCATTGATCAATCTTTTCAGCCTCTTGTGTTTATTATCTTTAATTTAAAACATTGTTGTTAGGCACAGTGGTGCATCTCAGCATGAACGGGCAGAAGCACCTAGATCACCATGAGCTTGAGGTCGGCCTAGTCAATGTAGTGAGTTCCAGACCAGCCAGGGCTATGGAGTTCTCCCTCACAAAAAAATGTAGAACTGGATACGGTTGCTGACACCAATAATTCCAGTACTAAGGAGGCTGAGGCAGGAGGACTGCCACAAGTTCTAAGCTAACACGGCTATATAGTGAGTTCCAAGCTGTGAGACATTGTCTCAAAAACCAATTGTTACTGGGTGTGGTGGCACATACTTTTTTTTCCCCTTTGAGAATTAGGAGGAAGCAGATATTTTTGAGTTAAAGGCCAGCCTGGTCATACCTGTCAAAGCATAGTAGCATGCACTTGAAGTGCCGGCACTAGGGAAACAAATCCCTGGGGCTTGTTGGCTAGCCAGCCTGGCCCAATCAGTGATGCCCAGGTTAAGTGTGAGACTCTGTCCTGAAAATAAAGGTGGACAGAGCCTAAAGAAAGGCAGCTGAAGTTGACTCTGGTCTATACATACATATGCATCTCTACAGACATTAAGAGAAAAATTGTTGGGCTGGCGGGATGGCTCAGCGGTTAAGAGCACTGACTGCTCTTCCAGAGGTCCTGAGTTCAATTCCCAGCAACCACACGGTGGCTCACAACCATCTGTAATGGGATCTGATGCCCTCTTCTGGTGTGTCTGAAGACAGCTACAGTGTGCTCATACATAAAATAAATAAATAGATCTTTAAAAAAGAAAAAACTTGTTCTGCGGGCTAGAGATAGATCTAATTATCAAAAACTCTATCTAAACTATCTAAAGCTCTATCTGGCTAAAAACCACTGGCAACTCTCCCAGAGGACCTGGGTTTGATTCCCAGTACCCAGAGTGGCCCACAACTGCCTGTAACTCCAGTTCCATGGGATCCAATTCCTTCTTCTGATCTCCAAGGACACTAGGCATGCACATCATGCACACATGCAAGCAAAATACCCCTGTACATTTAAAATCAGTTGTTGTAGGGCAGTGATTCTCAACCTTTCTAATGCTATGATCCTTTAATACAGTTCTTCATGTTGTTGTAAGGCCCCAATCATAACATAATTTTCACTGCTGCTTCATATCTGTAATTTTGCTAGTTATGAATTACTACGTAAACATCTGATATGCAAGCTATCTGGTATGCAACCCCCAAAGGAGTCATGACGAACAGGTTGAGAACCACTGTTGTAGGGGGTTGTGTATAGTTCACCAGCAGGGCACTCACCTACCCCAGAGTTTATTCTGAGCAACATGCAGACACACACACACAAAGCTAATTAAAAGAGGATGTACAGATTAGCCAGGTCTAATGGTGTGCACCTGTACTTTCAATTACTTGTGTGGCTAAGGCAGATCTCTGGAGCCAAAAGAATCCAAGACTGGAGGCTGGAGAGATGGCTCAGCGGTTAAGAGCACCTACTGCTCTTCCAGAGGTCCTGAGTTCTAATTCCCAGCAACCACATGGTGGCTCACAACCATCTGTAATGGGATCAGATGCCCTCTCTGGTGTGTCTGAAGACAGCTACAGTGTACTCGTAAAAATAAAATAAATCTTAGGAAAAAAAAAAAAAAGAACCCATGACTGGGTAAGAAAGCAAGATCTGCTATCCAAAAAGTAAAACTAGAAAATCTTAGGTTATATCTGTGTCAAAAATCAGCCCAAAGTGTAAACTTAATGTTTTCATGTTTTTTTCTGAGCCTTTCCATGGCTTCTCTCATCTTAGTTGTCCCAAAGAAACAGCATCAACCTTAAACAGAAAATAAACAAAGCAAGGTCCTTCTGTGCTACCCAGGGAGGTGGGCTCACACTACTGTTCTTGTTTGGGTCTGGCAGCCACTTCACCCATGGTCCCAGGAAACAGAGCCAAGCAGGTACATTGATCCCAGAGATGGCTACCAGCATCTCAGAGAGTCTTGTATCAATGTGCTGACCATGGCTGTGTGCAGATTCTCCTCCACTTCTGCATTCTGCAGACATTGCCATCCTTGCACCAAGGAGCTTTCTCAGTGGGTCTGATGTGAGGGATGCTTGCCCCCAAAAATCTATATACAGCATCATCTCCTATGAATGAATATCCATAGGTCATGCTTGGGGCCTGTACAGCAGTGGTTCTCAACTTGTGGGTCATGACCCCAATGAGGAGTCAAATATCAGATATTTACATTATGATTCATAACAGTAGCAAAATTAGTTATGACATAACATTGAAAATAATCTTATGGTTGGGGGTCATCACAACACAAGGAGCTGTATTAAAGGGTCTCAGATTTAGGAAGGTTGAGAACCATTGCTGTATAGAGTCCCTAGAGAGAAACAGCAGTTACTAGACCCAGAAGGAATTCCAAGGTGAACGAACTATGCCAGCTCCTAAGTTCACTGCTGCTTAGCTTGAGGTGGCAGGGAGAATCAACAGCACGTAAGTGACCTCTGTGCCTCTGTAATCAGGTTCCTACTGAAAACTGCAGTCACCAGCAAGCCATGGAGCACTGTCTGTAGCTTCTTCCAATGCTGAAAGAACTGAATGGTACGAACAGTCAGAGAAAGAGCTTATGCCAGTGCACAAACACTTCACCAAAGGTAAGAAGATGAATGAAAAATACCAACCTAAAAAAACAACCAACATCAACAAAAAACAAAAAGAAACCGAAAGACCTAGGAACTTCATTGTGTGGGTATACAACAAGCATAAAAATATGATTTAATACGCTATTCTGAATCACGCAACTCAAGATACAGTATGTTGCTCATATCCTGAAAGTTGCCTCTCACTTTTTTTTTTTTTTGGTATCAAAGCCGTTTATTCTACTCCAGAGTATGACACATGTACAAAATGCTTGGATCCAGGTGGTCCATAGACATAACAATCAGCGGACCAACGAAATGAGTCACATTCACAAAAGGGTAGCTGGTAGCTCACAAAGGTCACTTAGGTGCCTGGAGCTGAGCCACCGTACCAAGTTACCAAGGGGTGTGGCCACCTTGCCTGCTCCTCACTCATAACTGCAGGAGAGAGAATGGTACAGGTCCTATCTTCTCCCTGCCCTTCATGGAAGTCAGCCCTACTATGCTCACACACTCCACCACCTCAGCCCATAGCTGGCCAAGCAGCTCACAGGCCACACACATGGTTCCTCCAGTGGCCAGATCATCCACAACCACCACTTCCTGCCCGGGTTCTAAGGTATCTTTCTGGAGTCCCAGCTCAGCTTTACCATACTCCAGAGCACAGGAGGCTGACACAGTGGGGCCCGGCAGCTTCCCGCGCTTCCAGATGAGCACACTGCCCACACCCAGCTCTGAGCTCGGGAAGGGTCAGTGAGACCTTGGAGCCTAGACCTGCCATGTAGTCCATCATGGACTTCGGGTGACTGGCCAGGAAGCGGATGGAAGCTCGGAAGGAGTTGGGTCTTTCAAAAGGGGCGAGATATCCCTTAATGCATGCCCAGGATGGGGAAGTCCAGGAAGCTGCGGGTGCACCATGCCACCAGCTGCAACTCAGGTTTGGACATGGCCGCATGCGTGTAAGAGGAAGAAAAGGAGCTCTCTCGTTTCTTAAAACACAACTCTTCCCCAACCACTAAAGGCAATCAATATTCCCTTTTTTATCTTTACTTGGATGGGCCACAGGGTTCCATGAAAACCCTGGCTTCTACAAGCCATACCGTTTGCAATTGACTTTCAGGTATGAGGTGACCACACAGGGCAGAGGTCTCCTTTTACTATCCCCTAAAATCAGAGAACCTCATCTGAGAGCCCACGTCCTACATCTGAATTTAAAAAGCTCACAGCAGGAACAGGCTTCTTATGCAATGGGTAAGCGCACCACCTTCTGGTCTCTTCAGTAACTGCAGTTTAAAGCAGGTTCTTCAGAGGGCTGGAACTGTGAAAACCTTAGTTTGCTTCCTAGCAGCTGTGTTTGTATTATCTCGAGCTCAGAATGTGACTCAGTTGGTGGAGTGTTACCCTACCATTCATGAAGTCTCGGCTTTGATGTCCAGCACCGCATAAACCAGTTCACGGTCAACTCCACAGTGAGTTTGGGGCTTGGGTTACATGCAATCCTGTCTTTTAAAATTAGTAGGGCTAAAGACACTTAGTCACTGAGCCTGATGTCCCGAGAGAGTATTAACAAGGACCCACCTGAAGAAACCTGACTCCTAAGTCTGTCCTCTAACCACAAGCGTGCTATGGTCTTGTCCCCCTAACACATACAAATAAGTTAATTTTTAATTTAGGCATACTCACTGTTTAAACAGCCTTGCATGTATGTTTATACACGTGTGCTCAATGCTCAAGGTCAGAAGAGGACACCAGATCCTCTGAAACTGGAGTTATAGATGTGGGTGCTGGGAATTGAACTCAAAAGCAGCAGGTGCTTTTAACTGCTGAGCTATCCAGCCCAAATAATCTGAACTCAGAGATCCTCCTGCCTCTGCCTCCCCCAAGTGCTGGGATTAGAGGCACAGGCCACCATCACCTGGCTAAAATAAGGCATTTTAATGTAAAAATCTTTTTTTTTTTTAAGTCCCCAGATGATGCAAACACAAGTAGCAGAGCTAGTTTTGGCTTACAGGTCATTAGCTCAACTAAACCCTGAAAAAGAGCTAAGTATGGCAAACACCATCTTTAAAATACAAAAAAATAAATTAAAATGGGAGCGGGGCAGGGAGTTTGAGGCCAGAAAAGGTACTTAGGACCGGGCTGAGAGCCTCTCAAACTTGTTCCGTTGCATACAAAGCTATGGGGCCTTACATGCACAAAAATACAACTCCGAACACATCATGAACCATTCACTTTATTGTTTTATAGTAAGAAACGACACAGAGCTTTGACCATGCAGACTTCCTCAAGGAGCCGCCACAGACAGACAGCTTTTAGCAGGTTACCAGGTGACCATGGAAACCAAACAAGGGAGGCTACTCATGGCATCTTCATTTTTCATATATAAAACCTGGTTTGTTCTCACTAGGCCAGCCAGGGTGCTCTTCCCCTGACCCATTCCCTCATTCTGGCTGAGCTCTGCCAATGGTCACATCCTAAATCTACTCCCTTGGCTCAGGAATTTCTTTGCTCATTCACTTCCTGCTGTGATGGAGATCACACTTGGTCTATGAATGCTAGTCAAGCACACTACCACCCAGCTATGCCTCCCAGCCCCCTGGCTAGTCTGTATCAGTAACATCATAGTTAAGGTACTAATAACAAGACATAATTACTCCCATGTACCAACTTCAAGACAAAACGGTCCTTCCTACTCAGACCCCTCCTAACCTCACTGTTCTGTCTCCTCCTCCTCCTCCTCTTCCTCCTCCTCCTCCTCACACCAAGGCTCAGTTCCACTTCCTTGACCAGTGAGTCAACCATGCAGGAATTTACCATTCTGTTCTTGATGTTAAAAAGAATCCCATACATTCAGGAACTTAATATACAACAGCAGGAACAGTCAAGTTGTTGCAAATGCCTCTCAATGTCAGAAAAGCTTACTTTGAAATTAAAACTAAAAGTACTGTAAACATGTAGCAGTAATAGCTACTGAGAACAAAACAAAGACAGTTGCATGGTACTCACGCACTCGAGAATCCTGTCAATTTAGTAGGATACTGTACCAAGACCTGCAATTTTATCCCCCAAAGTTGGTGGATCCACACTGGCTTCTGGAAGCTTCGGTGTCAGGCCCAATGGATGAAGATGAGCACAGGGCATGCTTAGCAGACAAACATCACAAGATTTATTATGTCAGTGCCCACCAGGGCTTTGAGGGAAGAAGGGATCAAATGTGGGTCTGTGCACTCAAATAAATAGACTCTTCCAGCAGGAAAAATTATTACCACATGACATTTGCTTTGCCTTGGGCAATAGCTAAGACTTTAATCTGTGGAACTCATCTCTGAAAATCACAACAAAAAACTGTATGACATGATTTAATATAAAATATACAAATTTCTCAGTATGAAGACCCACAGAACAGGAAGGCAATTGACAACCAAATGGATTTCTTAAAAACAAAACACCTTTTTGTCCCTGACAATCAATGCTCAAAAACAAACCTGTCCAGAGTCGGAGCATGAAAGGCCACAGACTGGAATTTCTCAGGACCTGCTCCAGACTGTCCTTGTCACAATTCTCTCACAACACTGAGTTTCTGGGTCCACTGGGGGTGAGCACCAGCCTCCCAACATCACGCTTCCTTTGCCAAAGATGAGCACAGGTCACTCGCTGTCAAACTTGACGGAATTGACCTGCACGGAGATGGAGCCTCCCCGGTAGCTGCCTCGCTTCTTCTTCGTTTTCTCATGCCGGAAGGACTTGCCTTTGGTGAACTTCAGAACCTGATTGGCTCGCTCACCCCAATCTCCAGCTGCACCTCGCTGGTAAAAAAATAAGGTTATTACAGAGAAGACAACCCACCTGCCACCTTCTTCTCTAGTGCCCTTCCCTTCCAGGTCCCAAGAGTGGCAACTAGCCCTCACCTTGGCATCAAAGGAATTGTCCGCTACTCGAGAGTCCACCTCAATCTCCTCCTCCCTGACCCTTCGGAAAGGGGAAGATGCCCTTTTTTCTCCCTGGAGAAGAATGAAGGAAATGTTAAATTGGTGATTTAACAGCTCTCCTTAAAAGCATGTGGTATCAGGCCAGACTGAGCAGTTAATGGTCCTGGCATCTATGGTTTAAAGGGCTGGGTTCTGAGAACAGCATGGGGCAACGTGCCTTCTTCCTTTTTGGAAAGGTGTTGGGGGTCTGGAGCTTAACTTTCTTAGCTTGAGGAGTTGCTGCTTCCTCTGCTGTCTCACTCTGCTTCCGTTTCTTGCCTGAACCTACAAAAAAAGCCAGAGTCAGGAGCCAGGCCTCCGGGAACCTGCCACCAGAACTCAGGAGGCAGCTACTTCCCTGTCCACCTCCCTCCCTGAGGACATCCCAGTACTAGAGGACAAAACCCAGGGGATGACTGTAAAGACACGTGCCTGGCTTGGTCCCAGCTGCCTTTTTCTTTTCTTCTGTTTCTTCCTCCTCCTCCTCACTCTCCTTGCCCGCTTTTCCATTCTGAGAAGCTGGAGTGCCGTTGGCCTTGCTTGCCTGTGATTTAGGAGTAGCCTTGCCCTTGGGCTTCTTTTTCTCTTCTTCACTGGAATCTTCAGAGGAGCTGCTGCTGCTGCTGCTGCTGCTCTCAGCCGCAGCTTTCTTCACAGGGGCTGGTTTGGGAACAGCTCCACCTGCTGCCTTCTTAGCTGGGGGCTTAGGTGTCTTCTCCTCCTCTTCACTGCTAGAACTATCTGAGTCAGAGCTGCTGTCCCCAGCAGCCTGAGGAGCCTGTTTGGCAGGTGCTGCCTTAGCGGTCACCTTGGCCTTGGGGGCTGTCACACTTTTCTTGGCGGCCTCCTCCTCACTGGAGCTGCTCTCCTCCTCGCTGGAGCTGCTGTCAGCCTTCCTGCTTGGAGCTTTCTGGCCACTGCCTGCAGGTTGCTTAGGAGTTGTCACTGCCTTTGCTGCAGATGGCTTGGGAGTGACAGCTGGCTTGCTTAAGGGACTCTTGGTGGTACTGACTGGCTTGGCAGGAGCTTCATCCTCAGAACTGTCAGAATCTGGAGAGAGGAGACAGAATGAATAGCTCCCCAAATCAAATTCAGGGAAGCCCTGTAACAGCATCCCATGGCAGTGAGTATCCCACTAGCCCAAGGGTCTAGGCAGCATTACCTGAGCTATCTGAAGAGCTCTCTGCTTTCTTCTTCACTGGAGCTGGTTTGGCAGGTGTCTTGGAGACAACGGTCTTAGCTGGAGGTTTTTTCTCTTCCTCAGAACTTGAATCTGGGAAGAAATTGTTCCATTAGGATGGGTCCAGAACTGCAAGCCAACCAGAAGAGCATCGGGAACAGTGCATGCAGCATCCTAGCCTTCTCTCTTCAGTCACAACACAGGTACAGCGCTTCTCTCCTTTTCCCTTCCCCGCGACTCACCAGACTCATCACTGCTGTCTTCACTGCTGTCTGCAGGCCGTGTGGGCGCAGCAGCTTTCTTTGGAGACTGGGCTCCGGAGGACTTCTTTGGTAAAGGAACAGAAGGTGGTGGAACTGAACTGTAGGGACCTGTTTAAAACAGTTTTGAAACAGGCATTTGGGAGGCATTGTGGTTCATGCCTGCAATCTTGACACTCATAAGGCTAAGGAGGAAGATTGCTGTGAATTTGAGGCCATGGACTACAGAGGAAAAATATTTTAAATAAGCAATAAGATAGATCTGGGGCTGATATAACCCTTTAAACCCAGCTCTTGGGAGGCAAAAGCATACAGATCTTTGAGTTCAAGCACAGCCAGGTGTACAACGTAAGTTCCCAGACACAGCTACATAGTGAGATGGTGTCTCTGAGTAACAGAAAAATATGCACACAGGACTGAGGATGAATCTCCTAAGTACAGAACCTGCCTAGCATGCACAAAACCCTGGATTTAATCTCTAGCATCAGAAAAGAAAGTACTGAAATTCTTTGAATCTGTCTATTTAAAGCAGGGGCTATTCCTTTCTGCAGAGTGGGCTGAAATTAGCGAGTCATTTCCAACAGTGGGTCACTTCATTACCCGAGGTGCTATGGCTTCCCTTGCTTTTTTTGGATCTCTTTCTGGAAGAAGCTAGTTGCTGTGCACTAAGACACAGTTTATGGACACTGATGCCCCTGTCCAATCACCTGCTTTTTTCTTCATGGGTTTTTTCTGTTCCTCTTCCTCTTCACTGGAAGAATCTTCACTGCTAGAACTCTTTTGGGTAGGGGTGGCAGCTACTTTCACTGGTGCCTTGGTCACAACTTGCTTTTTAGGTGCAGTCTTCATTGGAGAGAAAATTAACATTAGAGGAAAACACCTTCCCAAACAATTGTGACAGGAGAGACACACTCCCAAGAAGCCCCTTAATGTTACTTGCTACAGAGTTACAACCCTAACCTTCTTGGGAGGTGCCACCTTCTTCTCTTCCTCCGAGTCATCGCTGCTACTACTACTGCTGCTGCTGCTGCTGCTGCTGGCTGCTTTGCCATTGGCTACTTTAGGCTGTGCTTTCGCTGGTGTACCTGAGAAACAAAAGCAATATTAAACATGCTGGGAAACTTTAAAGAGTCTCTCTAACTTTAAGGCTAGTGGAATGGCTCAGCAGGTAACCAAAGCCTGAGTTCCATGCCTAGATATTACACAGTAACAGGAGAGAACACCTGAATTCCATGCCTAGATGTTACACAGTAACAGGAGAGAACACCTGAGTTCCATGCCTAGATGTTACACAGTAACTAACAGGAGAGAACACCTGAGTTCCATGCCTAGATGCTACACAGTAACTAACAGGAGAGAACACCTGAGTTCCATGCCTAGATGTTACACAGTAACTATCAGGAGAGAACACCTGAGTTCCATGCCTAGCTGTTACATAGCAACAGGAGAGAACCAACTCTTTCAAGTTGTTCTCTAAGCTCTACTATGTGCATGCTAGGGAGTGCACAGACGTACCCACACATACAATAAACCATTTAACACCAGTTTCTGAAGTCTTTCTCTTCAGCCTCTATCCATCAGAAGGAAGAAAAAACTCATTTGTTGTACAGAATGAAATCATAGGAGGAAAAGCGGCCTTGAAGAACAGTAGAGACACACTACTGTGGACTGTGTATGCCTAAAAGACAACCCAATACTTATCACATACAAAGCCCTGTGGGTCTGCTGTGTTTGGGGGTCTAACCCTAGGCTGATCGTAGGTGTGTACAACTACACTAAGCTAAGAAATGCCTATTAATCCTAGCACTCCAGAGCCTGAGGCAGGAGAATCACCAGTTCTAGGCCACTGGACTAGAGTGAGACCTGACCTCACCCAACAAACAAATAAGTATGTATGATACAAATACCCTTGGCAGAGGCAGGAGGATTGAGTTCAAGCCCAGCCTAGGTTTTTAGAGCCTCAATCAAAAATAAAAATTAGCCGGGAGTGTTGAGGCATGGCTTTAAACTCAGCACTCAGGAGGCAGAGGCAGGTGAATCTCTGAGCCACTCTGGTCTACAGAGCTAGTTCCAAGACAGCTAGGGCTACACAGAGAAACCGTCTCAATAAACCAAAAAAGGAAAAAAGAAAACCAAAAACCCTGTTTCAAACAAACAAAAAAATTAAAGATTAAAAAAATAAATAAAATAGAAATTAAGGGGCTAAAGAAATGGCTCAGCAGCTATGAACATTTATTGCTCTTCTACAGAACCCAAGTTCAGTTCCCAGCACCCACATCACATACCCTTTAGCTCTCTGGAGTCACCTGTATGCACATGGGGCACTGGAATGTGCATGTACGTACACATTTTTAAAATAAAGTGCACTTTATTTACTTTATATATAGTGTATGTATAGACATTTACTATATATTTATATGTGTATATATTATATATTTATTTTATACACATGGCTACTTTGTTTACACGTACATCTCTACACCAGAAGACCACATCAGGCAGTTCTAAGATCCCATGTAGGTGCTGGGAATTGAACTCGGGACCTTCAGAAGAGTGGCGAGTACTCTTAACCACTGAGCCATCTCTGCAAGCCCCACAAAACTTTTTTTTAAAGGAAAATAAAAGGTTTGTTTTTGAAATGGGGTCTCATTACATAGCTCCAGCTGTCTTGGACTCAAGAGATCTGCCTGCCTGTCTCTCAAGTACAGAAATTAAAGGCATGCCCCACTACACCCAGCCTCCCCCACCCCCAAGGAATTCTAGCCATCAGAGAGTCTGAGTTTATAAGACCTTGCATTAAATTGCGTCTCAGCACTTTGACTCAGGACCAATCTGTTCCAGGGTGGTTGAGTTGCTAAACAGAATGAAAACCTTAAAAACAAAACAAATCCCCTCCTCCTCTTATACACTGGCCCCAGCTGTAAAGTTCTGTTAATTATGTTCCTGATTTTTTTTTTTTTCCTGAGTGGCCTGGAACTTGCTGAGTGGCCTGAGCTGGCCTTAGGCCTTCAATTTACAGCAATTACACCGTGACTGCAAGAATTACAGGTATGCACTCACTGTGCCTGGCTGTGCACATGTGTGCAGTACCGAGAACCAAAGCCTCATACATGCTAAGCAAGAAGAATGCACATCCTTACTTGTATATCCACAGCTTTATTTTTCCCCCTAAAACTTTGAGACAGGGTCTGAGGAAATTTTCCGGGCTTAGCTGGGCGTGGTGGTGCACATACGCCTTAAATCCCAGCAGTAGGGAGGCAAAAGTATTCGAGAAGAGTTGGGTGGATCTCTGAGTTTGAGGCCAACCTAGGAGATCCAGGACAGCCAAAGGCAAAAATCTTGTCTCAAACAAACAGAAAGAACAACAAACTCCAAGCCTATCTTTTAATTCTCCTGTCTCTCCCTCCTGGGTAGAGATTACAGGTTTTTATAGCCATGCCTGGCTAAATGGAAGCGATGAACATCTGTGGCTCAGCAATCACAGCATTTCACAATGGTCCCAACCCTCCCCTCCCAGAAACAGAAATACCAGGTTTGGCTGGGGCTTTAGTCTGAGCTTTAACTGCCACAGCTGTCTTTGGCTTCTGTGTCTGTGGTGCTTCATCCTCTGAGCTTGAGTCAGACTCGGACTCAGAGCTCTCTGCCTTCTTCGGAGGAGGTCTGACTGCCTTGGCTTGGGGCTTAACTGCTTTCTGCTAAAACAAAAGAGAACAAAGATGGTGGCAAACGGCTGTAATCCCAGTATGTGGGAGGAAAAGAACTCTGTTAGTTCAAGGCCAGCCTGCTTAACACAAAAAGTTCCAGGACAGCCAGGGTTACATAGAGAAACTTGTCTCAAACAAAACCCAAGGACAGCGAACACAAGCTCCTGAGTATTCAAATGATAAGATGTTTTTGTTTTGGGATTGTTTTTTTGTTTTGTTTTGTTTTGTTTTTCCTTTTTGAGACAGAGTTCTCTGTAGCTGTGGCTGTCCTAGAACTTGCTCTGTAGACCAGGCTGGCCTGGAGCCTCTATTTTTTTAGGAGCCCACTGAAAGGGCAAGAAAGACTCAAAGAAGATACAATATATGAATATCAAAACAGCAAAAAACAGTCCAGCCGCCTGGTAAAACTGGCCTGTTCTGACATAATCTTGTCAACAGCACCCAGCAAAACATTTTCATGGCCCTACACAGCATCCTTGAAGAACACAAAGACCCTGAGTAGAGGAGGAGAATCCTGCCTACACTTGGATCCCATCACTCGTCCTCAATTCATCATCCCCTTAAAGTTCCAGAACTTACATGAACAGCTCCCACCACTGACCACAAGCCGATACCCACTTAGTTTCTTCATTTCCAAACTCCTGAGGTGCCTTTACAATCATGGCTACAAACCTGAACAGGCTTTTTCTTTTTGTCCTCTTCCTCCTCTTCATCACTGGATTCTTCACTACTGCTGCTCTCTGAAGCTTTGGCTGCTGCCTTCCCAGCATGCTGAGGCACACTGGCTCGCTTGGCAAGTGTGGCTGAGTAGAAAGAAGAATAGGTACCCATGAAAATACCTCTTCCAGGCAGGTGCCAGGCAGTCTCCCTGGAGCCCGGCCCCCGCCCCACCCTTCACACAGCCTGACCAGCCTTCTGTGTCGGAAGTCCTTTGGCTTTGTCCTCTTCCTCACTGCTGTCCTCACTGCTGTCACTGGATGAAGTCTCTTTCTTAGCCTTCTTGGTCACTGGTCCATTTGACTGTAATTTCACCTTTGGAGCTTTGGTGGACCTGCTGATGTAGATTAGGCTGACTTCTGAGGAACCAGAACCTTCTCAAACCAAGGAACACAGCCCAGCCCACCTAGGGGGAGAAAACAGCCCAAGTGCAACAAGGAAAGCTTACTTGAGCCAGAAGCTATAGATGTCCAAGAGGGAAGAGGCATTGGCGTCCTGCTGTGTCTGTAAGAAAAGACACTTGATTAAGAAGCATTATGCTTCTCTGGGTCAGAGTCTGCTACTCTCTAATCAAATGTAATTTGTCAGCCAGGCATGGTCCCAGCACTTGGAAAACAGAGGCTGGCAGATCTGTGAGGTCAAAGCCCACCTAGACTATATACAGAGTTCCAGGACAGCCAGGTTATGTAATGAGACCTTGTCTCAAAAGTTCTATTACCCACCTACTCAATTTGAAATGGATGTTACAATCTTAAGATTTTTCCTACTTGTATAAATTAGGAGAAAAATATTCCGCTTACCTATCACCTAACTTTGAGCATGAAAACTTTATAGTCTATCTATCCCTAAGCCTTTCCACAGTTTTCAAAGTCATAGAAAGGTTTCAGCAATTAAAAATAACAGAAAGGCAGGGCCAGAGAAATGGCTTAGTGGTTAAGAGCACTGACTGTGCTTTAGAAGATCCAGGTTCAATTCCCAGCACCCACATGGCAGCTGTCTGAACTCCAGAATTCAACACCCTCACTCAGACATACATGCAGGTAAAACACCAATGTACAGAAAATAATAAATTATAAACAAACAGAAAGGCACCAGGTATGGTGGAACATGCCTTTAATTCTAGCACGCGGGAAGGAGAGGCAAGTAGATCTGAGTTTAAGCCACCTTGATCTGCACAGTGAGTTCTAGGACAGCCATAACTACATATGGAGACCCTGTCTTAAGAAGGAAGGGAGGGAGGCTAGAATAAAGGGCACTGGAAGATGGTCCATCAGTTAAAAGCACACGGGGCTAGGGGTGGGCATTTATTACAAGATCACATGCCAGGCTGTCCTGGATGAAAGAACTCCCTTATTATGAGACTGACCTGATCCTTCCCTTCTGTGGCAAAAATCCCCTTATTTTGCTACAAAGAAGTAGCCTACCTCAAAAGGTCTGGTGGCCTGTAACCCAAGATTCCCAGGATCTAAGGCAGGAAGATCCTAAGGCCAAGGCCTGCCAACCAAGTTCCAGGTCAGGAATGGCCACAGAAATGGGGGTGGGGGTGGGGGTGTAGCCTTTAATTCCAACACTGAAGAATCAGAGGCAGGGGCATCTCTGTGAGCCAAGTCTAGTCTGCATAGTGAGTTCCAGGCTAATCAGGGTTATACAATGAGACATTCTCAAAAATATAAATAAAGCAGAAGACACCTAAATTTTCAGTCATAGTGTCATCCCCAAAAAAAAGACCACAGGTCTACAGTCTTTCAAGGTGTTTCCATGAACACTACAGCTTTTCCCCCTCCCTCTTTAAAGATCTGTTTATTTTATGTGAGTACACATTACAGATGGTTGTGAGCCACCATGTGGTTGCTGGGAATTGAACTCAGGACCTCTGGAAACGCAGTCAGTGCTCTTCACCGCTGAGCCATCTCTCCAGCCCCTATTACAGCTTTTCTTAAGATGCAAACTAAACATTTCACAATCCTTCACTTTATTTTGCTCTTACATAACTGCTGTCACTCATCCCATGGTTCCTGTGTGCCTACAACGGGATTACTACTTTGTGTATTTTTCTCTCCGTGAATCTCATTCACTCAAAAGCTGTAAATTGAGCTGAGCATGGTGATACACACTTTTAATTCCAGCACACGGTAGGCGGAGAGAGACAGAGCTCAAGGACAGTCTGGTCTACAAAGTGAGTTGCAGGGCACCAGGGCTACACACAGAGAAACTCTGTCTTGGAAACCAAAACCAAAAGCCAAATTCTGTAAATTAGATGGCATCCTGCAACGTTCAGGCATGCGTTGGCATGAGGATGCTGAGGCAAGAGGACCAGAAGTTCATATCCATTCTCCACTACACAGGGCTACATGAACTTTGTCTCAAACAAAAGGCTGTAGGGATCATACATGTAGAAAGTCGCAGAGCCTGTCCTAAGCCTACGGTTTTTGGGTTTTGTTTTTTTTAATATATCACTACCTGGAGTTCCAAGCTCAGCGCCAACTTGACAGGGCATGGTGCTCACTCCTCCCACAGTATACTGAAAGCAACCTATCCCTGCATTCATTCATTTTCTTCTTTTGTAAATATAAGTAAATAAACAATGAAATCCTAGCTTTCATTGCTATGCAATTTATCCCTGCACTCATTTTCCTCTGTAAAAATAATAAGTGTATAAACAAATAGAATCCTAGCCTTCATTACTAACTTATCTTTGAGTCTCAAGTAAAACTGCAACCAAGTGTAAGTCCAACAAAAAGTACAGAAGAACCAGGCACCGCCAACACAATGCTCCCGGAAGGATCTATCACCACATGTCCTGGGTCACGAGGGACCCACGCCTGCCACCGCTGCAAAACTCACCAAGTAAAAGCCATAAGACTCGGAGCTACCTAGTCAGACATGGTGGAAGGAGATGCCGAGACCTCAAGCCTTAGGAAGGTTGGCAGAGAGGCTTCGAAGACATTGGACTGACAGACTCCAGACCTCCCCTCCTCGACTTCTAAACCTGCCAAGGCCTAGATTATCTTGGAGAGTCGTCCCAACCCGGCCCGCAGACCAAACCAAGGACTCACAGCGCCTGTCGCTTTTGCAAATTTACTGGCCACCTCCGAGAGTTGGTTATCTCGCAGAAAACCGAGCACAAGGGGATAAAGGTCGCTGGGAACCACGCGGCGCAAGCCGGTATCCGCCATACTCCGGTTAAAACGCGTCACTACCGTTGCGCACGCGGCACGACTTACGAACTCCAAAGCACAAGCAGGGTAGAGGGCGGGCCCAGTGTCGTCATCACTTCGCGCGGCGCGTAACGGAAGAGTGGTCCCCACAAGACAGCGTTCCCTCCACCCCGGAGGCAAGATCCTGGCGAAATCTATAAGTTCCTTCCGGTCTCACAAGCGTCGTCATCCTGTAAAGGGCGGAGCCCACAAGCTGCCCACTAAGGAGGCGGAGCTTCTACGTCAGAGGTCACGCACCCGTCCAAGGCGGGAAAACTTGCAATTTCCCGCGCATTATCTTTGCTTTAAGGACTTCTACCGTAGTTTTCCAAGCCCCGGCTGCTACTCAGACCCCACAATAATGAATGGACTGGAGAACTCGAGTCTTTTCCACCTTTCTAGAGGTGTCACCTACTGCTCAAATTCCCACCAACAATGGCTTCACATCCTTCACACCCAGTGAGTTCCTTTAGGACTCAGAGACTCCTAAAAGTTGTGGTGACAAGGGTGCTAGTTCCCCACATTGCCTGTTAGTCATTGACAGTTATCCTTCCCATACACAATTCGAAGAGGGGAAAAACACGGGACCATCCCAGGGAAAAGATCAAGTGACTCAATAATCCTTTCTTCCTTAAGTCAGAAGTCACACTGAATTCAGAAAACTCCAGTCCAGCTATGGTCCAGATCAGGAAGCAATAAAGATGCACTTCCTGTTAACAACTATATTTTATTTTCCTCAAAACAGGCGCTACTTCTAAAAACTGTTATCCTATTTCCCAGAGGAGGTGTTTCTATCCACATTCATTCTTTTAAAAATTCACACGCCAGCACAGTGATCAAACTGGTGAGCTTAAATGAAACACTTAGTAGACACAAAACCCAGTGGAGAAAACCTTTATTCTCATAGGCTTGGTGGCAAACGCCTTTAAACCCAGGGTAGAGAGGCAAAAACAGGTAGATCTCTGAGAAGAGAGGGAGAAGATAAACGGAGGGGAGAGAGAGGAGGAGGAGGAGGAAGAGGAATTCTTTTGAGTTTGAAATACTAAATCAGGCCATGGTGGCACACACTTTTAATCCCAGCACTTGGGAGGCAGAAGCAGGCGATCTCTTGAGTGAGATCCAGGACAGCCAGGGCTATATAAAAAAAACGAAAAACCCTGGCTTGAAAATCAAAAACAACAAAAGCAAAACAACAAACAACTGCCGTCTCCTCCACCCCACAGGAGTCTGTATTCTAAGAATACCTCCAAGCACAGGCCTAGTAGCCCACACTGCAAGAGAACAGGCAGAACTGGGGTTTCAGTCCAGCCTGCACAACCCTACAGAACTTAGAAAGGGATCCGTGTAAAGGCCAGCCATGAAACCATAACGGGAGTTCAGATCCTTGACACAGCCGTACAAGCAGGGCAGTGGCTTACACCATTAGCCCCAGGGGCTGGCAGATGACCCTGGAGCTCACTGGCTAGGTCCTGATTCAGAGGAGAGATCTCATTTCAAAATTAAAGGGAGGGGACCTGGAGGAGGCTAAGTTATCAGAAGCACTTACTACTTTTCCAGAGACTCCAGGAAACCAATACTCTCTTCTGGCCTCTGTTAGCACACACAGGCACATATTCACATGCAAAATTTTTTATTTATTTTTATTTCATTTTATTTAATTATTTATTTATTTGGGTTTCTCGAGACAGGGTTTCTCTGTGTAGCCCTGGCTGTCCTGGAACTCACTCTGTAGACCATGCTGACCTTGAACTCTCAAGAGATTCGAATGCCTCTGAGTCCAGCTATCTCAAACATTTCAAAAATTATGCATATGGCTGGGCAGTGGTGGCGCACACCTTTAATCCCAGCACTCGGAAAGTAGAGGCAGGCAGATTTCTGAGTTCGAGGCCAGCCTGGTCTACAGAATGAGTTCCAGGACAGCCAGGGCTACACAGAGAAACCCTGTCTCAAAAAACCAAAAACAAAAACAAAAAAAAAAAAAGTTTGAGATAGTCTCCAAGCAAAATCTTAAAATGGGTTTGGTGACACTTATCTCAGCAGATGCAGATCAGTGTGAACTCAAGGCTAGTCTGGCCTAGAAAGCAAGTTCTAGAATAGCTATATAGCAAAAGCCTGTCTCAAATACTTCAGCTGAGATGTGGTAGCTCACACCTCTAATCCCAGCACCCAGTAGGCAGAGGCAGGAGGATCTTTCAGAGTTTGAGGTCAGTCTGGTCTACAAAGCCAGGACAGGCAGGGATTCCTACCTCGAACAAAAAGATAAAGGTGGGAAGCAAGAAACCTGACAGAAATCTCTGGGGTCCATACATGGGTTCACACTTCCACACACAATATACAGATGTGTGTGTGTGTGTGTTACATTATCCTCCCCCCAAAAAGGTGGCCGTGTTAGCTCAATACAACTCTTGCTTCCCCATGTATGAGACCCTGGACTCAAACCCCACCCAGTACTGCAAAAATAAAAAAAAGGACTAAGGGGTAGTTTAGCGCCTAAAACCCTGTCTAACAATGGTAAGGACCCGAGTGAGTCTCCAGAACCTACATGAAAAGGCAAACTGCCAGGTGTGGTGGTCCCTACACAATCCGAATGCTGGGCAAGTGGAGAACGGTCTCCTTGGGGCTCGTGGCCAAGCCAGTTTAGTGAACTTCAGGACTGTGAAGAGGCCAGCACTCCTGAGGGTGGGACTAAGAAACTGCCCTGCTGCCTCCATACACACATATGCTCCCTCCCACACACATACCAAACAGGCTGGGGACAGGGCTGCTAGAGTGCTTGCTAACATACACAAAGCTCTGGGTTTGATACCCAGCACCATATAAACCAGATGCAGTAGTGCCTGTGTGCTTGCAAGCCTAGCACTTGGGAGGTGGAGGAGCAGAGAAGTCCAAGGTCATCTTTAGCTACACAGTAAACTAGAAGACTGGCTGGGTATAGGAGACTGACAATATAAATAAATAAATTTCACATGTCTTTCAAGTTTGAGAAGTTTTTCCTGACTTATGTTACATGTGACAGATGTGGGAAGCTAAGTCAAGTCAATATGACCTTACACCTAACCAGAAGAAGGGTGGGTCCCAGGAACTCAGTGAAGGCCTTGATTGTGTTCAGAGACATACCAAATACACCCAGACATTAGCACATAGAAAGGACACTTCCGCGTTGCCTCTAGCTCATGTTTATTAGATGTTTCCCTCAGACCCACCTTACATAGAAATCCAAGGTAATTTGTTCAATACCAGTTATTAAAAACCAAACACCACATAAAATCCCGATTTAACTCATTTTTATTTAACTTTTTTCTCCGTTTCCTTATAAAACAGTCATTTTCCACACTAGCAGCTCTCTCCCCTAGAGTGGGGGAGGGGGTTGGAAGAGGTTGGACACCTCCAGAGAAAATGGGTGGGGGAGGAATGCCCAGGGTTACCTCTGTAGGTTCTTCTGGGCCTGTTTCAACAATGTATCAAAGTCAAGAGAATCGAATTTGCTCTTTACAGGAGCAGGATCAAAGTCTTCCCGATTGGAGTCTACAGAAGCAGAGAGGGACAAACATTAAGGTCTCTTTCCACACTTCTCAAATGGGAGCCATGGCCCATCCAAGAAGCTGGAGACAAACTGCCCTGCTTGTGAAGCATGTGGGAGGGCCCTTCCCACTCTCCCACCCTTTGGGTTCTCTGTAGGTCAGATCCAAATCTAGCTTTCCTCTCAAATGTTGTCGAGAAGGCCTTCTCCATCACTCACCAAGATCAGAGTAACTCCTCTTGCAGAACTGCCTTCGGCCCCCAAAGCAGAGATCAAAGGGCTGCTCGTCTGCCTGCCGCAACTTGTGGCCACTCTCAATTGCTGCAAATGCCTCTTCAGCATAACGGTAAGTGACGAATCCATAGTTGTCACTAGTGGAGAAGGTAAGCCATTTGGGCACAGGTCATGGAGAAGACTCAGAACCCAGGGTACAGTGGTGTTTCTTCTCATTTCCCCAATGGCCAACCCTCTAAAAACAAAGGGGACCCCACCCAGCCCAGAACAGTAGAAGACAGGAAAGACAGAAAAACATCAATGTGTAAGAATATAACAGAAGAAAACCACTTTAAGACTTACCCTTGGACACGAAAATGAATGGTACACTCCTCAATCTCTCCAAACACAGAGAACCTCTGTTTCAGCTCTGACCGAGTCATTCGGCCAGGTATTTTCCCAATGAAGACCACCCTCCTCTCTTCCTATGTTGGATAAAGGAAAAGTGACCGGCTATGAGCCAGTGCTGCGGCTGTTGGTGACTCTGAGCTCATGGCACAGGGTGAGCCCCTCCTCCCAGGACCTGCTGCCCTACTCACTATTGCACGCTCCTTCTGCAGCACTCTCTGCCTTTGGTAATGGTCATTTGAACGGTAAGAGCTGTACCTACAAGAGAGGTACCATCAGCCCCCAAACAAAAGTCAAGACTCAGAACTCTCAGGTTCTGAGAGTTCTGCCCGGCAGAACTCTGCCCGGATACCTGCCCGGCATCCTAGATGCACTGCCCTCAAACACATATTCATGCTCACCGCCGTCTCCGGTCACTTCTCCTGCAAGGGGACACAGAGGGAGACCGGCTTCTGGAACTGGATGATGAGGATGAGGAAGAAGAGGAGGAAGAGGACGAACACCTTCTGGACCGTCCAGAGGAACTGCAGCTGGACCTGTAATGAAGGGCATAGGCATGATGGGAACGGGACAGGTATGTTCTGCTACCTCAGCCGGGTCAGACTTGCTTCCCTGTCAGGAAGCTCAGGACCACAGATAAAGGGAAGAGTTGCAGAAGGTTTTCTTTGCAGGTAACAAGTGGGGGACCCTTCATAAAATTTTGGATACATCAAGCGTTCTGACAGTCTTACGTATCTTTAGCACCCTTCTCCCTGACACGGGGGTCTTACTATATAGCCCAAGCCGGCCTTCAACTTGTGATTCTCTTGTCCCTGCCTTGCCAGCACTGGTACTGTGCTACCGTGCCTAGCATGCATAGTTCTTTCTTTGGAGCTGAGGATTATACCAGGGCCTTCCGCATCTTTGATACAGCTCTATTACTACTGAGCTTTCATTACTGCATGTTTTCCCTGTGCCATTGAAAATGGGAAACCACTTAACAAATGAGAAAGATTCATTCAGTTCAGGGAGACTCAGGAGAGGGAGGGCTAGCTAGCCTGAGTTTTGATAGCTACTCTGCAGTGCTGGGGCAAGAGACCAGAGTCTAAGTTCTAACTGCTCCCCTGCCCTATCTCAAAAGAATATCATAACCAATGTAGAGGAAGGTTACCATGTCAGATCTACTGTTCACAGTCATCTCTGAAAATAGGTTATCAGTGCTTTTTAGCACTGTTTGGTTTAGTTTGAGACAGTGTCTCATACTCCAGACTGCCACAGACTCTGTATGTAGCCAAGAACAATTTAACCTGTGACCCTTCTGCCTCCTCCTCAGTGCTAGGATTACAGGCATGTAACGTTTGTGAGGTGCTGGTAATCAAATCCATGGCTTCATGCATTTGAGGCAGGCACCATAACTGATCTTCAACAATGCAGCACCACCCCACAAGCAATCTTCCTTTCGTTTACAATTACCATGTGTATGTGTGTGGCAAAGCATGCATACAGAGGTCAGAAGATAACTTTTGGGAGAACTGTTTGTTTCATTCCACCATATGGTTCCAGGTTCACACTCGGGTCACTGAGCCTAGCAGCATGCATCTTTACCTACAGAGCCATCTCACCAGCATGTAAGACTAACCCACTATCCTGCACTAACACCAAGAAAATACCAAATACCATGTATAAGCACAGATTATATATAATAGTATGAAATAACCCCAGTCAGACCAAATGCTAGCTACCCAAGGCACATCTCAAGTAATCAGAAACTTCAGGAGTATTCCAGACTCCAACAATCCACAGAAAGGAAGAATAAAGCCATAGTGACTGAAAGTACTAGAGTTAACTCATGGCCTTTTCAAAGTAAACTACAAGAGTGCAGGAACTTCCCAAAGGACAGAATCTGGCAGGCCATCAAAGCTCACCTTCGCCACCTCTTGTTGGGGGGGGAGAGGGACCTGGACCTGGACCTGGACCGGGACCGGGACGAGGAAGACACCGATGAGGACGAGGATGCTTCACTGCTCCGGCTGGACCCAGAGCTGACAGAACGGCTGCTGCGGCCACGGCGGCCTTGCCAGCCCCGACTTGGGGGGCTGACTGATCTGCAGGCTTTTCGGTAACAGCGCATTGAACGCTGCTTGTCTGGGGGCTCAGAGGGAGTCCTAGCGTTCATTTCATTCCGGCAGGGTGAGGCCTCAGGAGACAGCAAGGCGGATGGGGCAAAACAAGGCGCTGAAGGATCTGCCTGCCCACTGCTAGTCCTGTGATCAAGTGGCTCCTGGGAAGTAGTTGTGCATGGAAGTGGGGGAGTAGCTGAGCCCAATGACAAGACAGGTTTGATGGTGATATCCTGATGGCGCTTGACATTCCATCGGGAGCCCACCTCTGAAATGACTGGGGCCGGCATCTTTTTTGGGGGCGTCCTGCTTCGGACACAATAGTCATGGTCCCCAGAGCCCACATGAACTGGACTAGGGCTAGGGACCCTTTCTTGGAGGCAGGCTGTAGCTGGAGGTTTGGCCTCTGTAATTCCTTCAGGCTTCAGGGTTCCCTCTTGGGCGGTAGATTTAGGAGATTTGGCTTTGGCCAACAGTGAGACAGCAGCCAGGGGTTTCCATAACTGGTGGGGAGGGGTAGCTGGAGGGGTGAGCCCTGTGGGGGGAGGGAGGATGGAGATAGCAGGGTGAGATCCAGTTTTATACTCCAAATTCTGTGTATCTAGGCTCAAGACCCCACTTCTCAGAGCGTACTAACATCAACAACAGCCCAACTGCTCTGCCTTAATAAACGAGATCCATACCTGAGGTCAGCCACTCAACTACTTGAACCTACCTAGTGACCAGGCTCTACCTAAATTTATTTACCTAATCACTTTCATGCTTAAATATACTCCTCACCTAGCCTTACCTAAGGTCTCATACCAGAAACTTACCTACTTCCCTTCTGGCTCCATACCTGTCTGTTTTCTAGATTCCTGCTAGACAAACCATCCAAAATAATCAACATGAGAAAGCTTTTTCAATTGTTTCTCCAATACATATACAGAATGAAGTTCAAGCAACTTAACATGGCATTCAGAGTTCCCATAATCTAGCCTTAACTCTGGCTTGTTCTCTGTCCATTACCCTAAACCAGCCTCTACTCTCTGGGTCAAACCAAACACAGAGCTGCAAATAACAAGCAAGTTGCTTCTGTTGTTCAGTCAGGCCGTTCCATTATCCGCTAAAAGCTACCATCTGACTGACAGCAGTGATGGCTTAAGCTTCCGCTTAGGATACATCTCATGGAATCCTCCCCTTATTGCCCCTCACTTCCGACTGAATAGCAACACATCTGCCCCCTTGACCATAAACACAACAATGGAGATCAGATGTCTGGGCCAACAAACACTTGATGCACAGCGGATACTGCACATGTGCTGCACAGACTAAGAGCAGGAGTACAACCTGAACCCACCTGCCACGTTGGCCAGTTCTGGGGCTTGTAACCGGTCTAGGGGTTTCTTCTCCTGGGGAGTGTCAATGCTGCTGGCGGGGGGAAAAGGGAAAGCCTGGTTCATTGCCTCAATATCTTGTACATCTGCTTTCCTCAAAAAGCAATGAAAGGTGTATGTAAAAAAAAAAAAAAAAAAGGATGCCCAATGTGGCCCCAGTCTTCCAGGGACTTAGTGACCAAGGTGTAGAGGGGCTTACTCAATTCTGCCAAACTTCAGGAGGCAGGCTGACTAGGTAGAATCTTCAATGAAATGATCCTGCACACAGCCCCCCACCCCCTTCTTCAGTAAGGAACCTTGCCTAACAAGCTCAAATTTAACTGAAACCAGTATGAAGGACATGCTCAGTGGACAGGAAAATGAAAAATGAGGCCTCACTGTTAGAATGCTGCAAAATAAAGGGGTTCAGGTCCCCATTCCCTCCAAGGAGTTAGGGGAAGCCCCAGCTATTCCCCCCACCCTACTTTAGGTGACCTCAGCAGCAGCACTGAACAAGCTTCAAATCTGACAATGGAAGAGAAAAAAATCCCAAAAAATAATTTGCCAAAAATTAAGGGGCACCTCCAAGGCACTTGGAATTGCTGATAGTATATCCCCCGCCCCCATTACCCATGACAGTGTCATGACAGAAAAGAGGACAAAAATGGGGAAAGACACTAGAGTTGATGAACATCCCTGCCACAAAGGTGTCCAGCTAGGAGTCCTGGAGTGCTGGCTGGCTACTGATCAACAGCTGTAGGGTAACTCACTCTATCTCCATACTTACCCTGAGTTTCCTACAGCCAAGCTGTCAGCAGGAGCAGGGAGAGAACACTCTTTTTTGGCTGTAAAGAAAATCATATTAGTTAAAAGCCCAACCAGATGTTCCAAACTGAGGTGGCATAGAAGTGCATTCTGATATCCAGAGAAAAAGCCAGCTTTGCCTACATACCCCACTGAGCTCAGATCCAGTCTTCTCCAGTGCTATCTAGTCAATGAGATTTAACTATTTGTTTTCTGCTCAGAAACACCCAACCCCCAGCCGGGCAGTGGTGGTGCAAGCCTTTAATACCAGCACTTGGGAGGCAGAGGCAGGCAGATTTCTAAGTTCGAGGCCAGCCTGGTCTACAGACTGAGTTCCAGGACAGCCAGGGCTATACAGAGAAACCCTGTCTCGAAAAACCAAAAAGAAAAAAGAATTACCCAACTCCCAACTGAATATGAGATAGAGTCCAAATTGATGGCCTGAACTAATTTCCTAGCCATAAATTGAAATAGGGTCTCAGTAGGCCCAGCAGGCCTGCAACTCACCATATAAACCAGGATGGTCTCAAACTCAAAGATCTGTTTCCCAGTGATGGGAGACATATCTAGCAACTGTATCCAGGACCATGGCACAGGCAAGCATAGCTTCTCCCATGCATCTACATCTCTAACACACAGCCTTCCTGCCTCACTCTTCGGTTTTATATTCTACCACGTACTACAGACACTAGTTACCAACTCAAGGGTCATCTGTGCAGATTCTTTGCCCCAATGATCCAGTAAGTTCCTCTAGAAGAGAATATAGTAACCGCCATAGCACCTAGCACCATGCTCAGTCTTGAGAGTCAAGCTCCTCACTGTCTTCTAAATGAAGTGCCCTCCACCCCCACCCCAGACAGGGTTTCTCTGTCCTGAAACTTGCTCTGTATTGGAACTCACTCTGTAGACCAGGCTGGCCTGGAACTCAGAGATCCACCTGCTTTGGCCTCCCGAGTGCTGGGATTAAAAACATGTGCCACAATGCCTGGCTCCAAATGCACTTTTTAAAAAGACTTGTTTATTTTATGTATACGAGTGCTCTGTCTGCATGTACACCTGCATGCAGGAAGGGGGTATCAGAAGTCACTTAGATAGTTGTGAGCCACCATGTGGTTGCTGGGAATTGAACTCAGGTCCTCTGGAAGAGCCCTCCAAATGCATCTTCTCGGCACCATCCAATGCCTCTCTTCTCGGCCTTATGCTCTACATGTATCATATGAAATCCCGCCTCTCAAATGAAGAGCTGCTTCCCTGTACAAAGTCCCTATCCAGTCCCAGCTTCCCTGCATGCTCTCCTTATCTACTCTTAATTACTAATGCTATATATACCGCATGTCCCTGGCTTAGACGACTCTCCCTGTGCCAATTAAGTGGCTCTTCTGATGGTTAAAACTGCCCCCTACCCTCTACCCCACTTCAAGCTACTGTAAGGCTAAACCCAAAGGAAGCACAGACAAAAATAAGAGTTGGAACAAAGCTACCTAGGCTTCCTCACCTTCTGACTTCTCAAACTGCTCCAATAGACTGGACAGGTCTGATGCTTCAATCCCTGTGAGAGAACACAACACAGGATTAAAATCTAGTCCTCACCAACTGAGTTTATAGGTCCCAAGAACACACACACACACACCCCGCCCCGCTTCTCCCTTTACACACCTCCCAGTGCACCAAAATGAGTGTACCAAGGGAGCGGCACATAGCAAGATCTCAAGTAAAACTAAAGCTACACATCTCAAGAACACTCCCAAAGAAATCCAACAAGGGGCGGCCTCATGGAATTTACTCCTTCCATCCTGTAGGCAACACTTTCAGCCAACCCCTGCACCCTTCTTGTACTGAGCACACTGTCACTCACCAATCTCACTGATGAATGCCTGTACCACATCCTCAGGACCCTGAGCACGTGGGGTAGGCAGGAATGACAGCTTCCTTAGACGGGCTGGATGGACAGCAGGCAGCTTTGCAACAATGCTCTGCTTTGGTATGGGAACAGCCTTGATAGCCGTAGAGATGGGCTTCTCCCTTGGTCTGTTCTCCTGGGTCTCAGGCTTTAGCCTCTCTGACTCCTCAGTAACTACACCCTCAGCAGACAGAGTTGGTGGAGCCTTGATCTGGGGATTCTGTACCAAGGTGGACACTTTGTGTTTCGGTTGGGGAGATACAGGCACTGGCTGAGCCTCCAGCTTTGTAGGTTCTACTGGTGGAGCTATGGGGCTGGCTGGCCCAGAGCTTAGGGAAAGAGTCACTGGCATAGGAAGCATATCTTCAAGAGAACCAGCTGGATTACTACTGGGTTCCACATTGGAAGGGGGAACAGCTCTTCCAGTAGAGACTGAAGACAACGGAGGTGGAGAAACAGTTGACCAAAAGGGAGACCGTTGCAGCCCTGGGCCCCACCCAATGGACCCATAGGCACAGCTGGAGCTATAAGGTGGAGCTGGTGCAGGAGGGGGTACCCAAGGCACATTGCAAGTTGGGGGTACAGCATAGGTACCAGGAGTACCAGACACTATGGGCATCGTTGGTGGTGGAGGCAGACAATAGCCAGAAGGGGACACAGAGGAGTAACAAGGCCAGGGTGGCACAGGGGCATACTGAGTATAGGGGTCAGGTGGCATTTGTCTCATTGATACTGTTAGTGCAGGTGGTTGCAAGGGAGGCGGGGGCAGGCTGGGGATGCCATGGCCACTTGAAGGAAGAGAAAGCAAAGGAGGTATGCTTGGAGGGAAAGGCAAAGGAGTGGGCACCGTGGAAGGGATGGGCCCAGAAGGAGACAGAGACTGCAAAGTAGGAGGGAGTGGTCTAACTGGAAGTGGCATCTCATGAGATGTCACCTGTTCAGAGTGAGTTGAAACCATAAGTTTGCTTGCAGATGGCTCAGGAGTAGGGGATGCAGGGTTTGAACCCACAGACACAAAACAAGTCTCTGGTACAGCTATAGGGCTTCTCTGTGGAGCTGTCTTCTTGGCCGGGGCTGATGGAACAAGACAAGGGATATCTGCCAGCCCTTTGGGGGTCTCTGGGAGACTAGGCCACTTGCCAGCTGGGGGCTGAGGATTCCTGTCTTCTGCTTCTGTTTGCCGTTGCTGCCTTCGTTGACGGTACTCAGATAGGCTGAGAGGCCGAGGCCTGGTTTCCTGGGTTGTAGCACTGGTACTACCTTCCACCTTCAGAGGACCTACAACATCCTTGACTTCAGGGGTGATGACCTTAGGATGGTCTGTGGACTCTAGGGAAGGACGACTCCTCCCCCGAGCTGCCGCTGCCGCACGTCTAGGGTCAGTGGGCCTGCATTTAACTAGCACAGGATCTACTGGAGCCAGGTCATTGGGAGCAGGGTCAACTGCCAGTGTGTTAGCTAGTATAGGATCAGTTGATGACAAGTTATCTGAAGTGGGAACAGCCACTGCAGGTTCAATTCCTGTCCTGTCAACCATGACTGAGCTAGTCAGCATTGAGCCTACTGGGAGAGGACGAGCCAGCTCTGTACTAGACGAAGCCTGGTCAACAGGTACGACATTGCCAACTGCAGTGGAATCACCTTCAACGGAGTCAACCAGCGTGGAGTTAGCTTGAGCAGAGTCATTTAATGAAAGAGTGGGGTTGGTTTGGCTAGTCTCAACCAGCTTAGGACAGAGATCTAGAGCATCTTCTTCAGCAGAACTATCCTGCCCTGCACTTCTTTCAGACCCAGTCTTCTCCAAAGCAGCTGCCCATGCCCGAGCCCAAGCCCGTGGCTTCCCTCTGCTCTGAGGGGCTGCAGCTTCTCTATGAAGCTCTTCCTGAGGCTGTTTCTGTAAGCTGCCTTCCAGAGAGTTCACCTCTGTAGCCACAGTAGACTGTCTTCGAGAAGATGATCTCAGCCTCCTGGTAGAGCCTTCCAAACAGGCTGCTGGCTGCTCCTTGTTCTTCTTCTTCCTGCCCTTTCTGGGAACTCTCTGAGAACCCTGACTTGCATTGGCAGGTAGGTTCTGAGGCTCCTTGGATGCCAATGACTCCATGATTTCCCTGGGCTCCACTAAGCAGGCAGAGTTTAGTGATAATTCTTGATCAGGGCAAGGAGCAACTTTAGGCACAGCAGCTTCTGTCGTGGACTCCATGGTGGGCATGAGTAGCTCCAAGGCAGGATCGGTCCCTACAGACTCATCCAGGAGCACAGATTGGGATCCAGGAGGAATCTGCCGCACCACAACTGGGATCTCCAGGTCATCACCAGCTGTGGCTGCCTGGCCCACAATCTCCAGCACCACATAACCCTCAGGCAGTGGCAAACCATCAGCCTGTTCCTGGAGCTCATCCTCAAGTGATGTCAAGTGGGTGAGGTTGGGCAAGCAGTATGGATGCATGGCCCGCACCAGCTCACTCAAGGAGGAGATGCTCTCGTCACCAGGTGCTGACACTGCCACATTTGCTGCCACTGATGTGTCTTCTTCCTCAGGGCATGCCAGGTGCATGGGGAAGTCTGAGCTGTTCACCAGGTTGTCGGGTTCGCCAGCAAGCATCTGACCACTGAAGCCAGCGACCTCTTCCTCCTCTTCTCCATCACTGCGCTGCTGGGGAGGAGGGGACTGACCCCATCGAGGTCTTGGTCTTGAGGATCTCCAGCTAGGCAGCTTAGGGGAAGAAGTTTCCAAGAAAGGAGGTGGAGAGAAGTCCCACGGAGAATCTGCAAGGGACACCTCAACCTACAGGGGAAGAACAGACTCAGGAAGCATTCCTCAGCACATGCTTTCCAGATGGTGCCTCTCCATGCTCTCCCCATCTGTGAGTTCAGGAGGGTCCCAGGTCAGACTTACCCCACTCACTCGACTATTTCCTGTACCAGGCCCCAAAGGGTCAATTGGGGTGATGAGGTCACGTTCTGGGGGTGTCCGAGAGAGATTGAGCAGCTTGTGTAGCTAAGAGGAAGGAAGACCCCAATCAGTGTGCGGAGCTGTATGAACAGGCTCACAGATTCGGTTGGAACCTTTGGACTAGCCCGGTGTCCCTCCCTGACCCCATACTCACAGAGGAGCTCTCCCGAGGAGACACAAGCAGCTCTGAATCAGGAATAGTATCAAACGGGGACAGGTTCTCAGAATCTGCATTGTCCAAGATCTCCGTCAGAGCTGTGAGCAGCGACATTTCATTCTGGTCCTCCAGAGATAACCTGCTCTGCTCCAGAAAGACAAGAGGATCTCCATAAGATCTCTAATAACCGACTAGGCCATAAAAAGAACTAAATGCCAAGAGAATTAATCTCCCAGACTCACTTAATTTGCCAGCAAGAAGGATCTGAGTAACAGGAAGCATGGGTTCCAATCTTTTATTGTTCACCCAACTCTCTAGTCCTAACATTGAAGGGTTAGACTGAGTCTTAGGCTTGGGTTTCACACTCTTATATATTCAAGTGAGACATAAGATGCTCAGGAAACCATCCTGGGCTAGACTGGAATTAGGCTCAAAAGCAGTGTCCATGAACCTCCTAGACATGTAGGTCAAAGAAGGAGAACAAGCTTTGACCATAGTCCAAGCTGAAGGCATCCTTCTTGGGCTGTACTGACAGTCTGCAGTCTAACACCATTAAAAAATTATTATTATTTAAAAAATCTCTCAAGAGCCCAAGTTGGGCATCTGATAGGCCAAGGATCTGAGAGAATAATGCTATCTCTGAAACAACTCCAAAGATTCGAGACAAAACGCTCCATGCAAAGATCCTGTCTGAAGAACTCCAAATCCTGTCCTAACTCACCTCTCCCAAATCCTCAATGAGGGATATAAGGGAGGCATCCATGTAGCTCTGCATGGTCTCCAGCAGGGTCTCATCCTGCAGTATCAGTTCCTCCATTTCCAGGTCTTTCTCCCTCAAAGATGGGCCCAGTCGAGAAAGACTGACAAAGCTAGAATCATCTCCCTCCTCATGGACCTAAGACAAAAGGGAGAAGGTGAATCAGAAAGACCCAAGACTTCTCAAGGGCAGCTAATAACTCCATTAAAACCAGGTATCCAGCCCTCAATCAATGCGCTTAAAACAGCATTGCTGCCATAGTCAAAGGTCTGAACTAGCTAAGTACAGCGGCACAAGCCATGAACTCGGATAGCAGTGTTCTGGGCAGAGCAGTTTGGACTCCACCCACAAACAGCTGGAGCTGTTATTAAACTGGGGAGCAAAAACATCAGAAAGATAAAGACTGGCCAGTAAGATGGCTCAGCAGGTAGAAGCCTTTACTTCAAAAGTGGGATGGACAAACCAAATTCAATCCCCAAAAGCCCACAGAAATGTAGAACAAACCCACAAAGCTGTTCTCATCAACCCATAGGCACACCAGTGTACGGGTTCACCCATACTCATGGAAACATGTAAGTGCACATAAGCAATGTTGATGATAACAATAGTAAAGGTTTTTTGTTTTTGTTTTGCTGGGTTTTTTTGTTTTGTTTTGTTTTGGAAACAGGGTTTCTCTGTATAGCCCTGGTTGTCATGGAACTCACTCTGTAGACCAGGATGACCTGGAACTCAGAAATCCACCTGCCTCTGCCTCCCAAGTGCTAGGATTAAAGGCATAGAATACACTTGTAACATAAATGCTGGAAAAACTAAGGCAGAAGGATTATATGTGAGTTTAAGAGCAGACTGGCCTACTTAAGAAAAGGCTGTCACAGAGGGGAAATCAATGTCAAGAAGTCATCTGCTGCTGGGCGGCAGTGGTGCTCTCCTCTAAGCTGTGCTTTGTCCACACACTCAGAGATCCACAGGGCCTCAACCCCTCCTATACACCAAACAATGGAATGGCTTAAGCCTTTACTCCCAACAAACAAAAGTGGGGGCACACAGCTTTAATCCCAGCACTTGGGAGGCAGAAACAAGCAGATCTGAGTTCAAGGCCAGCCTGGTTAATATGACAAGTGCCACCCAGTAAAGACTACATAGAGAGACTCTATCACAAAACAAATAAAGTAAAAATGCAAGAAACTATTACTTTTTAAAAGAGGAAAATAACAGATTCCCAATCCCTTTGGGACAAATGATTGTCTTTGTTTATATTCTTCTGTGCATCTTCGCAGGGGAACTCACACGTACCTCTACCCCATCGTCACCCATTCTTCCTTGCCACCTCTTAGACCCAGCTAGCATTCCTACTCCCTTTCTTCTTTGGTGCTGAAGACTAAACCCACTCGAAGACTCTAAAACTGAGCTCTACCTCTAGACCCAATAGTGAGCCACAATGTCAATGGTAGTGCCAGGGGAAGTCTCTTCACCACCCCTACCAAATGAGAGCGAGCTAAGGAGAAAGCTTGACTGCAGAGATGGAGGCCCTGCCTCACACACTTCTGTGAACTAGCAGTGTCTTTAGCTTTGTCATGAGGTAGGACCCGCCCAAACCTGTCAAGTGTCATAGGCAGGGCATGGGCAAGGCCCAAAATGGAACTGGTGAGGCCAGAGCCGCAGCTAAACATATCTGCTCTTGGAAGCACGGTGAGAACAGAATCGGTCAGACAGGCCGACTCCCTCCTGCAGCATAGCACTTGGACTCCTCCAAAGCCACAGGTGTGAGCATACCCTTCCAGGAACCCAGTCCTTCTAAAAGGTGGAGCTGTGGGGCCCAGGGAAAGAACAGGCTGGTTTAGGACACTTTAGTGTCTAGGCCCAAAGCTAAAGTGAGAAGGCAGCAGGTTTTAGGGACTACCTCCTCCCACCCAGGTCTTCACAATCCTATAATTACAACCAGAAGCTGAATAGCGCCTGGCTCAGCAAACAGTCATCGTGAGCAAGTGGCCTGTATCTCTAGTTGCCCTGCCTCCTTCTGCAGTCCAGCCACTAGGCTAGACTGGTCCAGCTCTATAAACCATTCATCTCTACCTCCTCCTGGCAGGTGCTGGAGGCCAAGCCAGAGACATCTCCCTCCCTTTACATGGCTTCACCCACACACTTCACAATCCCCAGGTACAATCGTTCCCAGGGGAACAAGATCAGTCAAAGGCTAAGGCCAGGCCAAAAGTGAACTCACCACTAGCATTCTTTACTCCAAAAAACCTCTCAGCTTTCTCACACCAATTTTGCTCATCCAGAATTTAAAGCCAACTTTGGTTTTTTGACACAAAGTCTCAGGTAGCACAGGTTGGTCTTATACCTATGTAACCAAGGTTATCTTTAGACTCTTGATTCTCCTACCTCTAAGCCCAGCTCAGACACTTTATTCTTTTAAATGTTTCTATATACTTTAAAACATATAGCTAGTTAAGCCAGGAGCAACAACAAAAAAACCAGACAACTCGTCATTTCCTAGGACCATCATAAATCCCTTCAAAAGACACAGCATGGCCTGCTTTGATCCCAGCACTCGGGAGGCACACAGGTGGTTCTCTGAATTTGAGATGACAGCCAAGACTACACAGAGAAAGAAACAACAACAACAAAAAAATTCCTTCAATGGTATCTCACTGCTCTTAGCATTGGATTTAAACTCCTTATAGTGGCTTATGCTTTGCTTTCCCTGCTAGTCTCTTCAGTTTGACCTCGCCCATCCCACCTTCTGCTAGGCTGGCCTCTCAGTTCTTCCCATAAGCCATGCCTTTCATCTTCACATTTTGTTCCCTCTGATAAAAGTTTCTCACATAGCCTTACGAGTTTCCATTTAAAATGTCTCTTCCATTTGTAGACTCTTCAAATTAGATTTCTGATGACTACATGATCTCAACTAGCCTGCACTTCCCTTCAGTCTCCCCCACCATTATTTATTATGTCTACCCTGAGTCAAACTTAAGATACTGCAGGGATCACATCTGCATGGTTTAGCAACACATCTGTACTTAAACATGACACCTTGATAACATGGGTTGACAGACCGTGTAACTTCTATTATTGCTGATCTTGGACCCCTGTCGCCTATCCCAGATGGTGATGGTGAACAGCGCTGACCACAAAAGTTGGAGGAAAAAGGAAGGTTGATCCCAAAGTCATGCCCCAAAAGTCATTCTCCCCTAAGCTGTTTTGCTGGACCTAGTATTACTGGGAAGCCTGCAATCAAACCTCATATGGGGTGGCTGTCAAAAAGACAACTAATTCCTGCTCACTTCACTACACACCTGGTTTGAGCATTTTCGGAAGCCCAGCACTTAATTCTCAAACCACCTCCAATTTTTCCTATCTCCATCAGAAATTCCAGAAAGACTCACAGACACAATTCACAAAGCTGTATCTAAGGATTCACCCGAGCACGGGTAACTATCTCCTCCCAAAAAGATGCTAGAGACAAAATGAGGGGAAAAATTAAACTAGTCACAGGTAAGTTGACACTCCCATGACCCTTGAATCACACATATGAAGGACTGCAGGCAACCAAAACGCCAATGTCTGTGACTCACAACTCACTCCAAGACGGTCAGACAGAAGCCTCCACGAACTCATTTCTCCACAGCCCTTCAGCCTCAAGTCCTAACCCTGACATTTCTAGAAAGCCGACTTTGAGAACATCTGGAAAGTCCACCATCTACAGACGGAAGGCGTTGTAGACGCAGGCAAGAGAGAAAAAACTCCTAAGACTCTCAGCAAAGTTGCCTCCGGCAGCTCAGACCTACCTCCAGACCAGAGGTCCCAGCACCAACAAGAGATGGCGGGAGCGGCTGAGACACACCCAGTTCCCGGCAGTGCGGCTCCAGCACGGATACTAGATGCCGGACAGCCTGGGACAGGAGCCACGTGGACAACCCTTCCCCGCCCCCACGTGGACCCGCGCCCCGCGCTCCCCCCACCCCCGCCGGCAAGCCCTACCCACGTGGGCGCCCGCGCCGCCTAGGGGGAGGGGGAGGCAGACAAGTTCTCCCGGGAAATTGTCCCCCCCACACCCCACGTGCTCCGAAAAAGGAACTACGGCGCCAAGCTGGTGGAGCTTCTTCGGCATCCTTAGGAAGAAGTCTTAGCCTTCAACTCCAATCCCAAATTCCTGCAGCCCCAGCTAGGGCCACGTTTCTGACGCCCGACACCGACACTGTCCCTCTGGCGTTCCCAGGAATCGCCGCAGGGTTCCTGCCTCTGCTGGCATACCCCCCGCAAACAACTTAGGTCTTCTCTGCCCTACTCAACTCCCGCAGCATCGGCACGCAAGTGCTTCCTCCCTTTCCTGTGGCGTCCACGTGTCACCGCCCGGCACACGCCGCTTTGCTGCCAGCCCCGGGCCGCCGGCCACCCTCTCACCTGCTCCGCGGCGCTCACGGAGCCCACGGTCCCATGCGGCGTTTGGCTTCTACTCGCCCAACCGCCGCCGCGCACTCCACCGCCAGGGTCAGGACCGGGGCCCCCAGTCGGAGGCGGCGCGACTCGGTCTCTCCGTCCCCGGCGCGCCGCCATCTTGGCCCCTGAACACCCAGCGCTGCTCTGATCGCCGGCGCCGCCTCGCCCAGCCGATTGTGGGAAGGGAACTACATCTCCCGAAGGACACTGCAAGACTACAAATCCCAGAAGGCCATGCAGCGAAACACTTTGCACCCTGGAAGAAGACAAGGGCAATGATCTCCTTCGAGGGTTTCTGGGAGTTGTAGTCTCTGAAGGAAGATTAGAGGGTATTGCTGTATGCGTATTGTAGGGCTCAGTTTTGACCAAGCTGCTGAGTACGCAATAATAAGGAAAAGAGTTACCATTTGAGTACTACTTTATTTTTGTTAATTTGTCCAGACGTTAGACCCCTTTCTTTGTTTAAGGTTCTACTTGCTGTATTTTCCTTTCACCTTACTTCAAGTCGACCTCTGTTTTGAAATAGCACCCTCAAGTGGAAACTCCCAGTCTAGACATTAACCCTCACCTAATCGCATACTGCAGCACTAGTGCAAATGTTTTTCCAGTCCTGTAAAATTTGAAAAAAAAATATTTGAAATAGTAAAAAACTAGGGGCTGGAGAGATGGTTCAGTGGCTCAGCAGTTGAGAGCACTGGCTGCACCCAACCATCCCTAGCTCCAGTTTCAAGGCATCTGCCACTCTCTTTGATCTTTCACAGGCACCAGGTACACATATGTACATAGACATTCATGAAGGCAAAACATCTATACCCACAAATAAATAGTAAGGTAGAACTACTAAAGAGATTCCGTGTCTACTTCTGGCCCCCAAACACATGAAAGCACACACATATGGCACATGGCTAGAACGCCTGCATGGGGGATGGGGGTGGCAAGAGGGTCATGAGTATATTCAAGACCATGAGCCCATCAGATAGCTCAACCCATAAAGGGACCCAGTTACCTGAATTCCTCTCTGGAACGCACATGGTGGAAAGAACTGACTTCTACAAATTGTCTACACACACACACACAATCATACACACAAAACCAATAAATAATGTTAAAAAAAAAAAAAAGGAAAAAATGGAAGAGTTCAAGAGTTCAAGATCAGTCTTCACCATATAGAAAATCTAAAACCAACCAAGCCTATGCGAAACTCTGTCTCAACAATAAACAGTACAGCAACACATACTGGCCATTGTATTTGGGGGTTAGGGTTCTTTGAGACAGTGTCTTAGCTTTGAGTTATGCAGCCAGGCTGGCTTTAAACGTGTAACAGTCCTGCCTGAGCCTACTGAATGCTGGAATTACAGAGAAAAAGCCTGACATTTAACAATGGCATCATTCTGTATGTAATGGCTTCAGTTTGCTTTTTTCTTTTTCTTTGTTTGTTTGTTTGTTTTTCAAGACAGGGTTGCTCTGTGTAGCTCTGGCTGTCCTGCTTTTTTGTCCATGGCCAGGTTGCTTTTTTCATATAGAAATGGGTTAGTGAAGTCACTAGGCAAATGTTCCCTGAGGTATTAGAGATAACTAGTTCCATGACATGAACATATAATTATTTAGATGTTACCATTATTTCTAGATTTTCACTTTCACATACTAAATTATTGAAAACATCATTGCTGGGCAGTGGTGGCGCACTTAATCCCAGCAATTGGGAGGCAGAGGCAGGCAGATTTCTGAGTTCGAGGCCAGCCTGGTCTACAGAGTGAGTTCCAGGACAGCCAGGGCTACACAGAGAAACCCTGTCTCGAAAAACAAACAACAAAAAAGAATGAAAGAAAACATCATGGCACACGGACACGAATTCTGTAGCTAAGTTGGCTTTGTACTCTTGATCCTTCTGTCTATGTCCCCATGCCTGGCTGCTGGATTATTTATTTATTGTGGTAAGGAGTTGGGAATAGATTGGTTAGCATAGGGTCTCAGGTAGACCAGGTTGGCCTCCAATTTTATCTATAGTCCAAAATGACTTTGCACTCCTTTCCTTCCTAACTTCATATCCTAATTTTTGAGATTACAGGTGTTTGCCACCAAGTCTAACTCTATTTTGCCTTGGTTTTAAGAGCTAGGGTCTCACAACATAGGTCTGACTGTCTTGAAACCAGGTTGATCATGAACTTTTATAATTATTTTGTTTCGTTTTGTTCTTCTTTCAAGACAGGTTTTTTTAGGTAGCCCTTGCTGTCCTGGAATTCTCTAGACCAGGATGGCCCAGAACTCACAGACATGACCTGCTTCTGCCTCCTGAGTGCTAGAATCAAAGGCATGTGCCACTGTACCAGACTCGCTCCTTTCCTCCCTTCTTCCTTCCTTCCTTCCCTTCAAGCTTCTGTTTAGATCTGTATTAAAAAACCTTTCTGGCCAGGCAGTGGTGGCACACGCCTTTAATCCCAGCACTTGGGAGGCAGAGGCAGGCAGATTTCTGAGTTCAAGGCCAGCCTGGTCTACAGAGTGAGTTCCCAGACAGCCAGGGCTATACAGAGAAACCCTGTCTGGAAAAAAACAAAAACAAAACCAAACAAACCAAAAAACCCCAAAACAACAACAAAAAGAAACCTTTCTTTGAGGCCAGCCTGGTCTACAGAGTGAGTTCCAGGACAGCCAAGGCTATACAGAGAAACCCTGTCTCAAAAAACAAAAACAAAATGAAAAGAAACCTTTCTTAGGGGCTGGATGGCTCAGCAGCACTTAGTGCTCTTTCAGAGGTCCAGAGTTCAATTCCCAGGAACCACATGGATGCTCACAACCAACTATAATGGGATCCGATGCCTGCTTCTGGTGTGTCTGAAAGCAGCTACAGTGTACTTGTATAAATAAAATAAATACATTTAAAAAAGAAAGAAAGAAAGAAAGAAAGAAAGAAAAAATCTTTTGAGCTAGGAATGGTAGTGCATGTCAATAATTCCAGATCATGAGGGTGAGGCAGGACAAGTGCCTGCCATAAGCATCATCTTGGATTCAAGGTCAAGCAACCTAGTTAGCTCAAGGGCTAACTGGGGTGCAGTGTAAGATGCTGTCTCACTAAACAAAATAAAACAAACTCCAACTTTGCTTCTCTAGAAAAAGGTAAAGTTTAGCTGACTAATCCCAGCACTCAGGAAGCAGAGACAAGAGAAGAGTCCATGAATTCCAGGCCAGCCTAGGCTACAAAGCTGTAGGCCAGTCAGGACCACATAGCAAGACCCTGTCTCAACAAATAAAAACAGCCGGGCAGTGGTGACACACGCCTTTAATCCCAGCACTCCAGAGGCAGAGGCAGGTGGATTTCTGAGTTCAAGGCCAGCCTGGTCTACAGGGTGAGTTCCAGGACAGCCAGGGCTACACAGAGAAACCCTGTCTCGAAAAAAACAAAAATAAATAAATAAATATTTAAATATTTAAATTAAAAAAAAAAACCCCAGATAGTTCCCACATTTCAATAAAACTGTTCCTGAAAAGTGAGTAAGAATGATCTAAGATGTCACTGTACTTTCCCCTGTGGAAGATACATTCTAAAAGATGTTAGGGTGTGACACTCAGCTGTATTCCTAGCACGCAGGAGGCTGAGGCTGGATGTTAAGGACAGCCTAGGCTATATAATGAGACTTTCTCTTCTCCCCCAAAAAGGCCGGAGTTGGGGAAGAAGCTGTAGCTCAGTGACAAGCACTTGCCTAGCATACTTACAACTCATTTAGATCACCATCACTTCAAAAGAAAAAGATGTCCTGGCTAGGTGCTTCCTATACACTCAGCTATGCAGAGGCTGAGGTAAGACTTGCCTGAGTCTGGCAGTTGAGGGCCAGGCGTGCAACAGTGAATTTTAGTCTTAAAAGAAAAAAAAAAATCAGCCTGCCGTGGTGGGGCATACCTTTAAGCGCAGCACTTGAGAGGCAGAGGCAGGTGGATTTCTGAGTTTAAGGCCAGTGTGGTCTACAGAGTGAGTTCCAGGACAGCCAGGGCTACACAGAGAAACCCTGTCTTGAAAAAAAAACAAAAAAAGAAAGAAAGATCAGCTAGGTAGAGATATGATATGAACACTTTCTTTTTCCTCTCCAACTCTGAAACAGTTTCTCTGTGTAGCTTCGGCTGTTCTGGATCTCCCTTCATAGACCAGGTTGGCCTCAAACTCACAGAGGCCCACCTGTTTCTGTCTCCCAAGAGCTGGGATTAAAGGTGTGGGTCAACACTACCTAGCAACTGCACGCACCTTTAATCCTGGCACTAGGGAGGCGGACTCAGGCTGATCGCTTGAGTGTGAGGCCAAACTGGTCTACAAAGGGAGTTCTGGGACAACCAGGGCTACATAGAAAAACCATGTCCATAAAACAAAACAAAACGAAATCCAAACAGAGAGAGAGAGAGAGAGAGAGAGAGAGAGAGAGAGAGAGAGAGAGAAAATGATAAATAGGAAAAAAATTCCTGAGTGTCCAGTGTGCAGGATGACTGAGTAGAAGTGGTATACTGCTGGAATGAGAACAGCCATGTCTGGGACGGAGGCCTGGGATCCATAGGAATGGCACGTTCTTCCCTTGGTCCCTCAGAAAATGTTTATAGTATGCACAGAAACTATCAACCACAGCTTCCTGCTCCTACATGACTGTTCCTCTGCAGTCACAGAACCAAAATTAGTGAACCTGCTTCCTGATTTCAGCTGTGTATAGCAAACCAGCTGTATTTCCTGGCTGCTTGTTCATCATCAGAGTGCACAGCCCACCCAACCCCAGTTTTTCTGTATGTGTTTATTTATTCCCCACCCATCATCCGTGTCAGGCCAGACCTTAAAGGCATGCAGACCTAAGTGCCAGTACCAGACATGCATTTGTGGCTCTTAGTTTGTCCACAATGTGGCTAGCACAGCACCTGCTTTGCATGTACACATCTTTGGGGTCACTCCCGAGCACCACAAAACAGAGAAGCATTCCTAAAGACCATGAAGAAAACCCTCAGAGACAGGCCACCCCAACACTGGGAACGCACCATCATTTGTCTGGGTCCATGCCCACCAAAGACTGATCTGATTATACTGATGGACTTATCTTTTTGTTATTTGAATGGAGTCTCCCCCTAGAACTCCAGTTAAACTAGAAGTGGCAAGCCTCCTGAAACCCCTTCCTCAGCTCTGGGACTCCAGGTTTCTGTCAGCATATCCACTTTTTAAAAAATGGGGTTTTTGTTTGTTTGTTTGTTTTGTTGTTTAAAGATTTATTTAATGTATTGAGTACACTGTAGCTGTCTTCAGACACACCAGTAGAGGGCATCAGATCTCACTACCGATGGTTGTGAGCTAATATGTGATTGCTGGGAATTGAACTCAGGACTTCTGGAAAACCAGTTAGTGCTCTTAAATGCTGAGCCATCTCTCCAGCCCCATTAAAAAAATAAAGTAAAATAAAAAGATTTATTTTATTTATGTGTTGGCGTTTTGTCTATATTTGGTGTTTGTGGATCATATGAGTGTCTGGTGCCTTTGGAGGCCTTTGTCATCGAGATAACCGTAAGTATAATCAGGGCGGTATAGTCATAGATCCCATAAAAATTTTCAGTGGGTGACTGGAGAGATGGCTTAGCAATTAAGAGCACTGACTGCTCTTCCAGAGGTCCTTAGTTCAATTCCCAGCAACCACATGGTGGCTCACAACCATCTGTAATGGGATCCAATGCCCTCCTCTAGTGTGTCTGAAGACAGCTACAGTGTACTCATAGAAATAAAGTAAATAGATCTTTTTTTGTTGTTGTTGTTTTTTGTTTTTTCAAGACAGGGTTTCTCTGTGTAGGCCTAACTATCCTGGAACTCACTCTGTAGACCAGGCTGGCCTCAAACTCAGAAATCCTCCTGCCTCTGCCTCCCGAGTGCTGGGATTAAAGGTGTGCCCCACCATGGCCGGGCTCTTTTTTTCTTTTATAAAAAAGATTTATTTAAGCTCGGCCATGGTGGTGCATGCCTTTAATCCCAGCACTCGGGAGGCAGAGGCAGGCTGATTTCTGAGTTTGAGGCCAGCGCAGTCTACAGAGTGATTCCGGGATAGTCAGGGCTACACAGAGAAACCCTGTCTCAAAAAACCAAAAAAAAAAAAAGACTGGTATGTTTCTGTGGATTATTTATTTACTTAGTGTGTATATATATATGAGTGCTGTATGCCATGGTAAGTGTGTGTGGAGACAGTTGAAGGAGTCAGTTCTATCTTTCCATCGTGTGGATCCCAGGGCCATCCAGCTTGGCAGCACTTTACCCATGGACCTCTAAAGTAAATTTTTTTTTTTTTTGAAAGATTTATTTATTTATTTCATGTATATAAGTACACTGTAGCTGTCTTCAGACACACCAGAAGAGGGCATCGGATCCCATTACAGATGGTTGTGAGCCACCATGTGGTTGCTGAGAATTGAACTCAGGACCTCTGGAAGAGCAGTCAGTGCTCTTAACCACTGAGCCATCTCTCCAGTCCTAAAGTAAATTTATAAAAGTTTTTTTTAAAGAAAGGGACATTAATTCACTTGACATATTTTAAAATATGAATTATCAATCAGAAGTCAGGCATGGTGACACAAACCTGTAATTCCACCATTCAGTCAGTTGAGGCAGAGGATTACTTCAAACACAAGGTCAGTCATAACTACACTGAATTCTAGGCTGGGCTACCTGAGAACCTGTTTTGAAAGAAAGAAAGAAAGAAAGAAAGAAAGGGAGGGAGGGAGGGAGGAAGAAAGAAAGGAAGGAAGGAAAAGTTAATTTTCAGAGTCATGCACCTGTTACTGCAGACCTGTAATCCCAATCTCTCAGGAGGCTGAGGCTAGAGTCTGGGGTATATAGCAAGCTTCAGTTCAGCCTGAGTGACATTTCAAACCCTATCTAGGAAAAAAAAAAAAAAATCAACTGGCATGAGACACATTCAGAGGAGTCAGCCACAGGAAAATAGCTGTTGGTTCAAGTCAAGCTTGCTCTACACAAGAGTTTCAGGCTGGCTGGGCAACATAATGAGAACTCCTGTCTCAAACACTCCTTTGTCCAAAAATACTTAAAGACCTTTCACAAGGGTGCCACTCCATCTCTGCCTCATCCCAGGTCTACCTGCCAAGCCATGGGACCTCTCCATTTTTGCTGGTGCCATAATTCCCAAGGCTGCTCCAAAGATGCTCTTTGCTTTGCTTGTCTGATCCCTGCTGAGAAGAAGGGAGGACCTAGCAGCTGAGTGCTTGTTAGCTCTGTGACCTTTGGCAAATTTCATTTACCTAAATTCCCCGAGGCACGGTTCTCTAGCAGCCAAACTCTGACCTTAACCACTCTACACTTACAATTCCTTAAAAAACAAAACTGGAAAACTAAGTCACCTAAGATGGGAGTGGAAGAATCAAGGGTAATCCTTCTAAAGAAGACAGTAAGGACACAGTTGCTGGGTAGTAGGTGGAGAAGAGCAAGAAATGGTTTTGTTGTTGTTTTTATTTATTTATTTAAAGACTTCTTTATTTTATATATGAGTACACCGTTCCTCAGACACACCCGAAGAGGGCATCAGATCCCATTACAGATGGTTGTGAGCCACCATGTGGTTGCTGGGAATTGAACTCAGGACCTCTGGAAGAATAGTCAGTGCTCTTAACCACTGAGCCATCTCTCCAGTTCCCAGGAGAATTTTGTTGTTGTTGTTGTTTGTTTGTTTTTTTTCCAGACAGGGTTTCTCTGTATAGCCCTGGCTGTCCTGGAACTCACTCTGTAGACCAGGCTGGCCTCGAACTCAGAAATCCGCCTGCCTCTGCCTCCCAAGTGCTGGGATTAAAGGCGTGCACCACCCCTGCCTGCCCGAGGAGAAATGTTTTTAAAGGAAGGTTAAATTTATTAACCTCCAGGGCTAAACGTTGTGAGTCGGTGGTAGGACATTCATTTTATTTTTTTGCTTCTGAATAGGGTTTTATTGTGTGGCCCCAGATAGATTAGCACTCACGATGCTATTGGGATTACAGGTGTAAACCTGGCTGGGACAATGCCTGTCTTGCATGTTCGTGGCCTGGGTTCAATGTAAAACAGTCAATGGATAACTTTTGGGAGTCCTCTGCCTTCTTCCAATGTAGATTCAAGGTATTAACTCAAGTCCTGTGTGGCGAGGACTTTTACCCGCTGAGCCATTTGACCAGCCACACAAAATTATTTCTAAGAAAACATATGAAGAAATAAGTTTCATTATGACATTTTCAGGGTTAGTAACATGGGTCAGTGGTAGAGTACTGGTCTAGCATGCATGAGGCCCTGGGTTCAATCCCAAGTACTGACAAAAAATATTAAATCATGATGCCATTTTCATATATGCTTTAAGCTTTATTCTTTTTAAAATTATTTTCTGCCGGGCAGTGGTGGCGCACATCTTTAATCCCAGCACTCGGGAGGCAGAGGCAGGCAGATTTCTAAGTTTGAGGTCAGCCTGGTCTACAAAGTGAGTTCCAGGACAGCCAGGGCTACACAGAGAAACCCTGTCTGGAAACCACCCCCCCAAAGTTATTTTCTGTGTATGGGTGTTTGCTCACATATATGCATGTATATATGTGTATATTGTGCATTCAATGCCCTTGGAAACCAGAAGAAGACATCAGATCTCCTTACACATATCACTGTGAGCTGTCATGTGGGTGCTGGCAATTGAACCCTTGTCTTTTTTTAAGAGCAGCCTGCATGAGCCAGGGGCACACACCTTTGATCCCAACCCTGGAGAGGCAGGCTGATCTCTAAGGCCAGCTACAGAGCCATCTCTCCAGCTGTTGACTTTATTTTGTATTCTTCCTTCCACTCTGCTCCCCTGCATCTCTTCTCACATGAGACCATACACACAAAATAACTTCCTTCCCTCTAAATAAAATGTATTCAGCCCGTCTGAATCCTAGTGTTGCAGAGCTGAGGATAGGCAGAGTGTGTGCTCTTTACCACTGAGCTGTGTGGCCCAACCCTGAACCTCAATGTGCTTGCTTGTGTAATGAGGTAATAAATAGCGCCTTCCAAAAGTCATCATGAAAAGTCGAGTGCCCCATCACTTGGGAGGCAGAAGCAGAAAGATCAGTAGGTTCCAGGCAAGGGAAGGTTTAGTAAAGGGTTCACTCTGCAAGGATGAGGATTTGAGTGTGATTCCACAGCACCTACCTAGAAACGCAGATGTGTTAAGTGCTTGTAATCCTAGCACTGGGGTGGTATACATCCTTGGGTCTCCACAATGGTCAGGGTCAGCCAGCCCCAGCCTAACCTGGGAGCCCCACAGCTCAGTGAGAGACTGGACCGTCCTCAAATTACGATGGCTTCTGAGGAAGTACACCAGAGGTTGACCTCTGGCCTCTGCATGCACACATGAAACTATGCACCCACATGCACGTCTTTAGTGAAATGCCCAGTACAGAGCCTGGTACTTGTGCATTACTGCGGTTTGATTTTTTTTCCTCCTTCCTTGCATTTCTCCTTCTGTCTCCAACCTGGAAGAATCTCTCATTCAAAAGGAAGGAAGACCTCTGTAGGGTAGGCGAAAATCCCCAGTCTACTAGGTAGGTGACCAGGAACACCATGGAATCTGGTCTAGCTAGTTGTGTGGAATGAGTGGCCTTAGGGGCAAGTGGTCACAGGACTGGGAAAAGGCACACTCAAGGATGATAGAGATATGGAGTCAAATCGGAAAAGTAACCCGTTCCTTTGTATCAGCTCACATTCAGCAAAAACCCCCCACCCCCGTCACCCTTGAAATAATCTCAAAAAAAAAAAAAAACAACCAAAAACCAAAAAAAACCATACTTGTACTAATGTCTATCCAGTACTGTTACCTGGAGAAAGAGGCTATGCTGGAATCTGGGTAAAGCTGTCTGGTTTATATGTCATCAAGCTGCAGGTACCAATTACAGAGGAGTTCAGGGTGGGGCTGTCGGCTGTCATTCAGTTCAAGAGGGGCTGTGCTGGGATTCAAATCTAAGCATCCAGCACTCTGGGCTATTTGTTGCCTTAGGTCCTCTCTACTCCCTCTAGTGCTGACCTCTGAAAGAAAGTGGAAAGGAGATGGACTCTGGCAGAGGATGCTGCCAAGGAAATGCTGGTGTGTAGATGGTTTCTGTCAAGTCCTTCTATGCCCTTGGTGGGGGTGGAGACGGGGACGACTGCAAGCGGTGTTATCCCGAGGAGCTCCCCCTCTTCTAAACAGTGGGGGAGGGGGTATTCTCATTCCTAGGCACGCCCTCCTCTCAATCCCCAGACTCTTTCTATAGTTTCTTGCTTCTTAGCAAAAACCTAAGGTTGGGATACGTGGTCTTAGAGCACCTTAGCCTCCACCTTTGTAACTCTCCCCTGGACAGTCAAGCCAGCTGGGCAAACTCCTAAGTCGGGGTAGGGAAATCAAACACCTTATCAAACAATCCCCATTTTAGCAACAAAGGGAAGCCAATCTACCCAGCCTAATTCAGAAAACCTTAGAGAGGGGATTCCAGCCCAGGTCCCCAGAATCTACCCACGTAATACACCATGAAGCTTAAGAGAGAGAAGCTAAGGCTTGGGGACCCCCTCCACGGAACTCTGCCCTTCAAGCAGTTCCCCTCCTCCCCGCTAATAGGTATTTCCTGTTTGTGAGGCAGCTAGGGCTGGGCTTTGGGGAAGGGATGGAAGAGTTCTTCCCCTCTAAGGGCTGGGTTGAGGAGTCCTTGAGGCCTGCCTGAAGGTTGGGAGGGTTCTCCTTTTGGAAGAGTGTTTCTTACATAGACTGTCCAGGATGCCCCACCCCCAAGCCGCGCCGTGGCCTCTGCCCCTGTGGGTAGGGGGCACCGAAGGAGTAGGCTTCCTGTTCTCCACCTCCAAAACCCTCCACAGGGAGCTGCTTCTAGGAGGCGGAGGACGGGGGTGGTTGGGTAGAAGGCTCCAGGGCTGGAAGGAGAAAGTGGGGGAAGGGAAGTGTCTTAACTGGTGCGTCAGAGCCTGCAAGAGGAAAGGATGGCCTTCGTATTCCCCCCCACCCCTCCCAGCCTAAATGGACATACCACAGCCCTCGGTCCCCTTGCAAAATGCGGACCTCAGGCCCTTCGGCGGGGGAGGGCGGGGTCCCTACTTAATTAACCCTTTTAGCTCTACTCTCAACTGGTTTAGCAGGCATGGTCTGGTTAATTTAGGGGATGATGAGTCTAGGGGTTGCTCTGAGAATTAGGATAGTGCTCCTTTTCGTACCCAGCTTCGGGTGGAGCGCGTCACACAGGGTCGGTAGAATCCCGCTAGGGTCTCAGCGAAGAGCACGGGCAGGGGTCAGCGCCCCACCCCTCCCGGGGGTGGAGAGAGGGTACACCTCACTGCCCACTCAGGCTCCGCCTCCTCCAATCCCCGCTCCCGCTCCCGCTTCGCTACCCTCCCAACCCCGCGCACCCGGAGGACGGACGCCGAGCGAGAGGCCCTCCCGCTCCCGAGCGCCCGCCCTCGCAGGGGTCTCTGCCTCCGTCTCGTTTTTTAAGAGCTGCGTCACATGCATGCCGTTCCCGGGAGCGCTCCCTGCCCCTCGCCGCGCGGCGCACGCACGTCGTCGCTCGCCGCGCCTTCGCCCAGGTCACTTTGACACCGCTCTCCCCTCCCACTACCAAGATAATTAGCATATTAATAAAGCCCGACCCAGCCCGACTCTGGCCGGAGAGCCGGCGCCTGCGAGCGAGAGGGAGAGGACGCGCGAACGGGAGCGAGCGCGAGGGCGGCGGCGGGGAGGGCGGCGGGAGCGCACAGACACGCACACGCGCACACACGGACACACACTCCGGGGACGCACACCCGCGCGTACACACGCAGAGGCAGCTCGCCTTCCTGCCTGGCTTCCTTCCTGTCTGCTCCGCGCCTGACAGGCCCCTCGCTGCAGGCAGGGGCGGCCCGAACCGGGCAGAGGCCGGGCCGGGCCGGGCCGGCGGCGCGGACATCGGGGGCCGCGGGCGGCGGCAGCGGCTCATGCCCGGCCTGTCCCTGCGAGGGGCGGGCATCGTGACTCGGCTGGGCCCCCAGCAGCGGGCGATGTGAAGATGTCAGTGGGCTGTGCCTGTCCTGGTGAGTGGGTCTCGAGGCCGCTTGGCCCCTCCCTCCCTCTCGGTCCCCTCACCCCTGGTTTGGCGATAATTTGTATGTGGGGGGGCGTCGAAGGCATGGTGGGGGTCGGGGGTTGTATAGAGTTAGCGGGGCCTCGGCCGGGGGCGGTTTTTCTCATCTGTATTAAATGCGCAGCAGCCCAAAGGCACAGGAAGGGGGTGCTAAGGATGGCTTGTATTATTTTTTTTGAGGGGGGGAGGCTAACTGGGGAGGGATGGGGGGGGACTGAAATTCCCAGAATTCCAGGGTGTTAGCCAATCAGAAGTGACTTTGGACTTTTGACCCCCCCCCTCAGGTCATCGTAGAGTTCTGATTGGCTGGTTTGGGTTTTCCCCCCTTCCCTGCTGTTATTGCCTCTTACATATTTTGTGACATTTCCCCCCTCGGGCTGTTTCTTAGGATGCTGTTTGGAGGAGGAGTTGATTGGAGCCCATCTTACCCCCCTTTAACTTTTCCTGTCTGTTGCCAGGGAAGGTTGGCCCTCCTGAGGGACAGAAAGCACTCCTAGGGGGTGTCAGATAATTGGGCCCTTGGGTCTGCTATCTCTGACTTTGTAGGAGGGGGAATGTAGCAGTTCCAGGTAGGCCAAGAAGTTAAGAGTGGTTTGCAGATTTGAGTTGGGGTAGCAATGCTTGACCCCCTGAGTGAAAACTTGAGAACCCAAATTCAGATCACACCCTTCCCTAGCAGGTATCAGACCTTGCCAGGGAACACCTGTATCTGCGAGTGTCTGAGATATTTCTCGTAGGGTCAGGATATAAGCTCTACAAGTACTTGGAGGGGAAAGTTGAGCCATGTGGTGGGAGATGTAGTCTAAAGAGAGTCCCAGAGTATAGTCGGTCCCCCCCCCCCCCCCCTGTCCTCAAACTGGCCTTCCTTCCAGGATGGAGGCAGCGTTCTCTACTAAGTCAGTGGTCTGTATTCTGGATCTAGCCTGGCCGGATCCCTTGCCCCTCTATATGTCGCGTATACTGAGAAGCCTATACTTGGGAACTAGGACCTCCTCCCCCCAACACTCACACAAACACAATCCCCCAAGGGAAGCTGCCAGTGCAGAATCTTCCTTAGAAATCATGTGTCCCTGGCCAAGTTGGACTGGGTTGGGCCCATCCTTCAAGTGGCTGCTGAGGCTGACATTTTAGGGGCCTAGGGCCCAGGAGAGAGGATAGGAAAGGCTGAGGAGCATGGAATATCCGGGTGTGGGAACCCCTGGCTCCTGCTGCAGAGGGTGGAGAAGAGGAGGAGAGAGAAGAGCTTGCCAAGCTGGAATCCTGCCTAGCCTCACATCCTTCCCACCGATTTGATGTGTGTGTTTGTGTGTGTGTTTTCTCTTTTGCAATTGGCCAGTGCTAGACAAGGTAGTTCATGCTCTTAGCCCACCGATGGGTCCTTTCTCTACAACATCGGGTATGAAAGCCCAAAGTAAGGCAAGGCTTTAAACAAGCTAATGGGCTGAAACTAAATTTTTTCCCCCTGAGGACAGGGCTTCTCTGTGTAACAATCCTGACTGGCTGTCCTGGAACTTGCTCTGTAGACCAGGGACTGCAGGGCTTGAACTCAGAGATCCGCCTGCCTCTGCCTCCTGAATGCCGGGACTAAAGGCAAACTTAAATTTTTATTCTTAGGGGTTTTATGTGGAGAAGTTGTCAGGATCGGGGAAGATGGGAGATTGATCCTGGAATTGGGGCAAGGTAACTGCATGCATCAGTAGGAGGAGAATGTTTCCTCGTGGAGACAGGAAGAGGACCCATGCCCAGGGGTGTGTGTGTACAGCTTCAGTCACTGTCCAAAAACTCACACTCTGTAGTATGATAGTTAGAGAGAGAGAGAGAGAGAGAGTGTAAAGGATGGCTGAGAGTGTCTTTTTCTTGATTATGAAGAAGTCTGACAGACCCATATCTTGATGAATGGATGGACATTAGACTTCAAGAGGAGACCACGTGGGAAAGGGCTTAAAGAGAGGCCTGGGGGCCGAGAGTGGTAGGGGTTGGGGTAAGGGGAGGAACAGGCTTGCATATATGGGTAACAGCACATGCTTCATTCAACCAAGGGCATTCTGGCAGCATATAGCAGTTTAGGCCTGAGGACCACCACCACCCTGAGCAGTTCTGGGGCCTAGGCGCTCTGGCAGGTTGCCTGTCTGCCTGCCTGAGTCTCTCCTTTGTGCTGTCTCTGGGCTCCTCCTCCTCCCCCAGCCCGACAGAGACAGCACATGCCCCACACATGTGACTGAGGGAAGCCAGAGCACACACAGCCACACATGCACATGCAGAAACACCACAAGGTACACATGTACACACCCCTCCAGCCCTCTTGATGCTCCTAGGATGGAGAACATCTTGGGGCTAAATGACTAGAAACAGGAACAAGCCTTGCTAGGGAGCATCTCCTGGGCAGGATGCTAAGGGGCTAAGGCCTGTCTAGGGCAGCATGTAGCTCAGAAGGGTTAAGGCAGGGAGAAGTAGGGGGAGGGGAGGAGGCAGCAGTGGTGGCGGCTGGGAGCCAGGAGAGGAGGATGGCAGAGAGCCAGGCCAACGGGAGGCCGGGCACAGACAAAGGAAGGGGGGCAGGCACACTGGAGGCCAGGGCAGGGGCCCGGGCGGGGGGCAGTGCTGGTACCTCATACTGTGGACTGCTTTTTTTCGAGCCCCCACCTCTAGGAGTACTCCTAGGCCTCGCTCCCCTTTGTCATTCTTTGTTGCTGCCCTCCCCTACACCCCCTCCGAACAATTTTTAGGGCCATCTGACATAGACTTAGTGCCTTTAACTGGACCTCTTCTGCCCTGTGCACTGGGGGAACTGGGTCAGAGCAGGAGCAGACTTGCTACAGAAAAGGAACTGAGAGCCCTTTGAATGATAGGTCAGAGTCTTGATACATCTTGGTGCTTAAGGGCTTCTCTCACAGGGAGAGGAGAGGCCCCTTGTGGCTTCTGTCTGACTAGACAGGCAGGATGGGGGGTTCTGAGCTCTGGGCTGGGGGACGCATACTCCTCCCCCACCCCTATTCGGACAGTCATTTGAAGCCTTGAGGGGGAGGGGGAGAGACTAGGAATGGCTGCATGGCTCCAGGAAAGGGTTTACAAGTCCGGGTTTCCAGTCTCAAGCTCTCCTGGCTCACTTGTTCTGTTGATATTTGTATATTTGATCCCCTGTGCACATGTCCACGTGTGTCTGTGCGTGCACTCAGGTGATGCCTGCCAACACACTTTGGGAAGTTTGTGTTCTTTTGCTGAGGCTGTTTTTTGAACTCCCTTTTCTTCCTCCTGCCTCTACCTTCTGAGTGTTGGGTTCTGAGCACCCAGGTCCAAGTGCTCCATTTATGTATGTGTTTATTTTAAGACAGGGTCTCACTCTGTAGCCCTGTCTGGCCTGAAAGTTGTTATTTAGGCCAGGCTGGCCTTGAACTCACAGTGCTGAGATTAAAGGCTTGTGCTACCATATCCAAAAACATGTATTTATTTTTGAAATGGTCTTTCCATATGGCTGAGGCTGGCCATGGGACTCTATGTAGTCCGGGCTGTTTTCAGTCAAACTCAATGAAATCTTCCTACCTCAGCTTCCCAGTTTCTGGGATTCCAGGTGTGTTCCACTCGGTCCGGATCAGTTTGGAACATTGGAAGGCACAAATGACAGGCATTATTTTGTTGGTGGTAGAGTGTTTCTTATTTCAGAGTTGGGATCTCAAGCTAAAGGAATGTCTTATATCCTGGTGGTAGGCTGTCTATTGCAGGTTCTGGCTAAAACGGCATAGATTTCAATGTTTGTGAAAGCTGGGGTATAGTATATATCCAGGCTGTGACAGAGCCCGGAAGATGGGTTCCGGGGAAGATGGGGTATGGAGAATCATAATAATTGATTAGGATATCTGTGTTAAAGTGTGTTCCAGATTTAGCAAGTAATAACAGTTTGGTGTGTACAGTCAGGATACATGCATGGTCCCAGTACCTGTGTAAATGGAAGCTGGGGTCTTAACTCTGTATTTGTCTACTTGTGCATCTCTGGGCTATGGGTGTGTTTAGGTATTAGGTTAAGTGTGTATCAGATACTGATTTATGTGAATGTGAGAGCTGTATTTATGTGTGGACCATGTTTACAGAGCCAGGTGCAACAGTATCATTTTCTTCTGTGTGTAATGTCATGAAAAATGCCATCCTTGGATTGATTGTTCGTGAATACAGTTGGGAAAGGAAGGGCCTTCCTCAAGTTGTGCCTATGCATGTGTTTCCTGTTCCTGTCTAAAGTAGTAGGGCCTGGACTTCCACCGAAGCTTCAGAAGTATCTCTTCCCCTAGGTAGAGAGATGAAGCAAGCCCAATGGCACTAACCTTTATTAAGACCTGGGGTAGTGAGGATTCTATAGTCCCTTTTTAGGGCCCTTCTGTAGACCCTTGGATAGGCAAGTTTGCCCTCCTTACCCTGACATCAACACTTTCCCTAGCATCCACGTGGCTTGGGGGGGGGGGTTGTCCGGGAAGGGTGTTCCCTATAAAGGGGATCTAATCCAGGGCTTGGGTCTTGGTTGGGTTTGGGGCAGGGAAGCCGGGAGTATCCAGGCTTTTTTCCAGTATTTACAAGCTGAACTCAAAATGTGATTCCGTCAAAAGTAAACCTCCAAGCTTCCCACCTAGCCACTCTTGGATTTCCCCAGAGGACCCCAGAGTGGCAGCTCCGGCCGGCCTTTAACCTAAGAGATCTGTGGGAGGTTTGGCTGACTGGGTTAAGATATTAGGAGTCTGCAAAGGCCAGCACCTCCCTTCACCATTGCATGTGGCTCTGGAGGGTACGTTTCGCTGCTGATCTCCCCCCCCCCCCCGGCCTCCCCTCGGTCCAGGTCTCCCCTAGCCCGATCCCTTCAGTCCCCAGTCCCCCAGTCTCAATCTCTTTTGTTTTTCTCAGCAGTCCCTCCTCACTCCCTCCCTCCGCTCTTCCTCCTCGCTCGCGGGGAGGGGGCGGGGCCGGCGGGGCAGCTCCACCCTCCGCCCGCCCTGGGGCCTCCTTCGGAGAGAGGCTCGGAGAGCGAGCGAGCGGGGAGGAGAGGGAGGGAGGAGGGAGAGAAAGGGAGAAAGGAAGGAGCAGGCGGGCGCTGCGTGTGTCTGAGTGTGCCAGTGTGAGTGAGTGTGAGTGCCGGGCCCTGCCTCTCCCGCCTCCCCTGCAGAGGGGCCCGTTGGCCTAGGGAGGGCGGGCGGGCTGCTTGGAGGCAAGAGGCAGCGAGAGGCGGCGGCGGGCAGAGCCGAGGAGGAGAAGAGAGGAAAGAGCCGAGCAGCCATTGTTGAGGGAAACCTTGCAAACAAAGAAGGCTCCGGACTCCCCGCGGCCCCCCGCCCCCCAGGCCGGCCCCCTGGCCCCCAGCCCCCGGCCCGGTGGCCATTGTAACTTTCCCCCCGGGCTGTGGACCCCGCGGGGCGGGCGGAGGCTGTGCATGCGAGTCTTTGTGCGGCCTGCGGAGTGGAGCTCCCAGCCAGACCGGCCTGTCCCACTCGGGACATGAGCTGCTGAAGTTGGCTCCACCTTAGTCCTCACCCTTGCCAGGGTCCCTGAGGACTTCCAGGCGTTCCCCGCACCTCCCCTGACCCCCCTCAGTTCTCCCAGGTAAGTCTGGACACCTTAAAAGCTTGTTGGGGTGGGCAAAAGCCCTCTGTCTAGCCCAGGCCTGGTATGTTGGCAAGGGGAGAAGTGCCTCAGCCCTTAGCTTGGGGGCTGCAAACGTGCTGACCTATGGTCAGCCCCGAAAGGGAGGAGACCTGCCTTCAGGTCAGTCTGGTTACCATGGAAATGCCCAACTAGAGGTATCTTCTGGGCCCCGGGATGCTGCTTCCAACCCGAGCAAACTTTGCTAGTTCTGAGCTCTTCTTTTCAACCCCTTCCTAAAGGCTTCCAGATTGTTGAGGGGCAGGTGTTGACCCTAGGGCTGCAAGACACATTTCCTTCACTCCTACCCCCAGCTTGGTCCCTGTATTCCTCCTACTGTGGACAGGCAGCAACAGGGACAGATGGTCAGGGTGATGTCCCTCCCCCCTTCTCACTCCCAGCCCCTTGGGCTGGAGCTTCTGAGAGTTGCTAAGGCTCTTGGAGAGATGTTGTGTTTGTGTCCATTCACTTGAGGTGTAAATAAAGGCTCCAGATTTTGGGCTCTAGCTCCCCAGAACTTTTAACCTAGGCCCCAACAGTGCCCATGAGGAGTTCTGTTGTCTTGTGGTTTTTTTGTTTTTGTTTTTTTTTTCTTTCTCTTTAAGTTCTTGAGCTGATGCCTTTCTTCAGTGGACCCAGAAATTCAGGGCAGAGATAATTAGGACAAGAAGAGATTCGGGCCAGTCTGAGGAAACAGACTCTTGGGTTCATAACCTAGACTTGGCCATCAGTGGGCTACTTAAATTCCAACTTTGTGTAAAGTGGAGTGGGCTGAGTAAAGAGACTGATTTTCCTGAGACACAGGTTCAGTCCAGGACTAGCCTGTAAAAAGTGTGGGAAGTGCTTAAAGAGTGTGGGTACCTGGCCCGGGAGAGCTCTGTATAAGATGAGGGCTTTTTGTGGGCACCCTGATACTGCCCGGGGCTGCTGGGTTCCAGCCCTTGGTAGGCGTGTTGGGGCGAGCCGAAGGTGGAAGCCTGCTAGGCAGGATGAGGCACACGAGTGTGCAGGCACACACAAGCTCTGGCTCTTGGCACCTTTCAAGACTGTAGTCTGGGCCCCTCTGGGACCCCCCCTTTGCCCACATCATAATATGGGGCCCCTGGAGAGAAAATTAAATGGCACATGTTGGCACAGGGTCTTCCTTTGTCTCGTCCTCCCCCCCACCCCCCCAGGAGGAAAATAGATTTTATGTTTAAATTAGGGGGCAGGGCTCAGATGCAGCCAATACAGGTAGCCTTCAAAGTGCAATCAAGTTTTAGGGACTACGGAAGTGAAAACAGGGCCAGAATCTTCGAGGCCATGCCTTAGTTTCCCCTCTTTTCTGGTGGGGAGGGGAAGAATAGGGTTGCTGGGTAACTGGCTTCTATCCAAGTATGAATTTAGCTATGGTAGTCAGAAGCTAGTGTGCCAGCCAGCTAGTTTGCCAGCCGTGTATATGCCACTTTACAGAGTGGGAGGGGGCACACCTGCACATGCCTGAGTGTACCACAGACCTTTCTAGTTAGTGTTTGCCTCCTAGACGGAGCTCCTGGAGCCTAGGTCCTTCCCAGGCTTCTGGGTTTCCTTTGTAAGTAGAATGCTATCTAGTAGAGGCTCAGCTACTTCCTTCCCACCTCGGGTCTCAAAAGAAAAAGCCTTAGACTTGAGTTTCTGGTCTGGAAACAATATTCTACCCATTATAGGTGTGGGGATGGGGGCTGGGCTGATAAGGGAGTGGCTGTTGGTGGGGAGGCCAAAAGCTCAACTGTTTATCTGGTGGGCCGCACCCAACAGGCACACCAGCCCCCCTTATCTTTCTATCCCTTGCCCTCCTGAGACCCTGCAGGGTAGAGGAAGGACAGAGAATTCCCTAAATCCCTCTGCCCCCTTGGTCACTAGAACACACAAAAGGGAATCAGGCTAGAATATGGGAACTAGAATATCTAGGCTCGGGTCCTAGCTTGGCTGGTAACTAATGGTATATTCTTGGCAAGTACCTTTGGAACCCTCAGTTACTGTATCTTAAAAATGGGAATATTACTGTCAGTCCCTGCTGCCTCATCAAATTATGAGAATTGAGAGAAGCTCTGCAGATGAAAAGGGGGTTTGTCAGAATTGTGTTCTTTCGTCGATCTTTCTTCTGTGGCATGGTGTTTCTTCCTTGCTTCCGTTCATCCCTATGTATCGTTCATGCTAAGCCAAAGCGACAGGATCCCGAGTGTGAACTGGAAGTAGGGCTGGATACTCCAGCTTGCTCCCTCCCTCCCTCCTTCCTTCCTTTAGAGTTTTGTTTTATTTTTAATTATGGGAGAGAGTGGTATTGGGATAAGAACAAACAAGTGCAGGTGCCCACAAAGGCCAGGAGAGGAAGTTGTGTCCCCGGAGCTGGAGTGACGAGCTGGGAGGTTGTGAATAGCCTGATAGGCTGGGAACCAAAGTGAGGTCCTCAGACAGAGTGAGCGTCCAGCTCTTACTCCTGGGCCAGCTCTCCAGCCCCACGTGCAGTTTCTTAATTAAATAAGATGGGAGCTAGATTTTGAAGGGGTGAGAGGTCATCCTTAGAGTAGTCCCCTCCTCTAGTTACCACTGTCTGGTAACCAGGGCAGAGACTCCAGGAGACCAGCCTTTTCCTGTATGGTCTAGCGGGCTTCCAGGGAAGCTCCCAAGAAGCTCAGGGGAGCCGAGCCATTCTCCCTACTAGGTTGTTCCATGCCATTCTCCCTACTAGGTTGTTCCTCAAAGTCATTCAAGCTGTACTCACCGAAGGAGCCCCCGAACGGCAACGCCTTCCCTCCCTTCCATCCAGGCACCATGCTGGATCGGGATGTGGGGTGAGTTCTTTCCTTCTTCCTAATCCGAATTAGATAGCGGGTAAACCGCCTGGGAGGGGACAGGAGTAGCCTCGCCTTCTCCAGTAATGTCTCTTCCAGTGTGATTCTCATAATCTCTTCCTTACACAGCCCAACTCCCATGTACCCACCTACATACCTGGAGCCTGGAATAGGGTAAGTGCAGTGAGGGCAGCCAGGAAGGAAGCTTGCCTTTGCATGGCTCTAAGCAGAGAGGGGGGACTAGGAAGGACGGCTCTGCCACTGACCTCAGTCCCTTCCTTCCCCAGGAGGCACACACCATACGGTAACCAAACTGACTATAGGATATTTGAGCTTAACAAACGGCTACAGAACTGGACAGAGGTATGGCAAAGGAAGTAGAGACTGGGGGAGGGTGAGTCCAGATGAGCATCCCTGTGGGATGTGTTAGTGTGATCACACACATACTCCTCTCTGGGCTCTTCAGGAGTGTGACAATCTCTGGTGGGACGCTTTCACGACCGAGTTCTTTGAGGATGACGCCATGTTGACCATCACTTTCTGCCTGGAGGATGGACCAAAGAGATATAGTGAGTACCCTCTGTGAGAGAGAGTGTTACACTTCCTCTGTAGTTTGTGAGTCTGCAAGTGTTAAGAGGTCTGTTTTTGGTCCTTTTTTAAGTCTCTCTGTCCTGAAAATTTTGTCCCGTCTCTATAGCCATTGGCCGGACCCTTATACCACGCTACTTCCGAAGCATCTTTGAGGGCGGTGCTACGGAGCTGTATTATGTACTTAAGCATCCCAAGGAGGCATTCCACAGCAATTTTGTGTCCCTCGACTGTGACCAGGGCAGCATGGTGACCCAGCATGGCAAACCCATGTTTACCCAGGTCAGCAAACCAACAGGACATGGAACCCCAAGGGCACCTGGATTTGATTTCCTCTCTCCCAACATACACTCCAGCTGTTTCCCCAAGGAGGCATAACAGAATGGGAAGCAGCCAGATGAGAGGGGAGGGCAGGCAGAGCAGCCAACAGATATTTGTTTGGTTTATTCATGTCAGTTTTCTGGGCCCCGGAGTATACAGTGAGGGCAACGAGAGCCTGCCCTCGTAAAGCTTGTAGCCGATGGGTTTTCCTCTGGCTACTTGGGAAAGGACAAGGATCTGTTAAGCTTTCCTTCTGTGTGTAAGTATGTGTGAGTGTGTAAAGGCTAGGTGTGACAGGTATATGGGGAGGGGCGTGCCCCAGCAGTTATGCACCCAAGTACTCGAACGGGTAGCAGAAGTGTGTGCAGGGGGAGAGTTGTGAGCCCTGGGAGTGCTGTATGTCACAGGCACTTAGTGTATGTGGGAAAGAGGGCAGGGCTATGACAGACCTATCCCTAGGTGTGTGTGGAAGGCCGGTTGTACCTGGAGTTCATGTTTGACGACATGATGCGGATAAAGACATGGCACTTCAGTATCCGGCAGCACAGAGAGCTTATCCCCAGGAGTATCTTGGCCATGCACGTGAGTTGTGGGCAGGACCTGAGGTAAGGGGGAGGCTAGCAGCAGCAGGCTTGAGCGGCTGTGCTGTTTTCTGAACTCAGAGTAGAGGGGAGGGATGGGTTTGATACCAGCTAGCCTCTTTCTCTCATTCTGTCACATGCTCAGGTGACCAGATGCCAGTGTTCTTTCTCCTTCTCTAGGCCCAGGACCCTCAGATGCTGGATCAGCTGTCCAAAAACATTACCCGGTGTGGGCTGTCCAATTCCACTCTCAACTACCTCCGAGTAAGTCTCTGACTCCAGTGGTGTCCCGGCCTCTCTTATCTGAGCTCCAGGTCTCCCCCGTCACAGTGTCATCCTCCTTCTGGTCTACCCCCAGCTCTGTGTGACCTGTCACAGTCTAATCTTCCTTCTGGTCTATCACAGTCTAATCCTCCTTCTGGTCTACCCCCAGCTCTGTGTGATACTCGAGCCCATGCAGGAACTCATGTCCCGCCACAAGACCTACAGCCTCAGCCCACGAGACTGCCTCAAGACCTGCCTTTTCCAGAAGTGGCAGCGCATGGTAGCACCTCCCGGTGAGTGCCTTGCCCCAGCCCTCAACAGGCTCTTGACAGGACACCTGAGGCTGTAGCTTTTATCTCCTGACATGAAGTTCCCTCCGCTCCTTTCTTACTCCTGGAACTACAAGACTGAGAACAGGGTAAAGGCAGGCTTCTGAGGAGTGGGAATGGAGAACAGGGGTCCAGGGCCCTCTCCCACCTGAGTCTTATTTCTCTGGTACAGCGGAACCTGCACGACAGCAGCCCAGCAAACGGAGGAAAAGGAAGATGTCAGGGGGGAGCACCATGAGCTCGGGGGGTGGCAACACCAACAACAGCAACAGCAAGAAGAAGAGCCCAGCCAGCACCTTCGCTCTCTCCAGCCAGGTACCTGTAAGCATCTCGGCTTTCTTCTCTTCTGGGCTGCCCCACTGCTCACCCCTGACCCCTGTCTGAGCCTGAGCTTACTAGCAGGCATAGAAGCAAAGACAGTTTTCCCCCTGTGTACTCTAGAGCCAGCATGATCTGACTCCTTCCACTGATGAGAGAATCTTTGTCAGGCACATGCATGCATGGTTGTGATCACACGAGCTCAGCCGTAGGTACACAGAGCATGGGACAGACTCAGCTGTGAGAACTTAAGCCATTCGGAGCAGGTTCTGTGTGGCAGGCACATACGATCAGAATACACTCACTGAGAGAAGTATCTGCAGAGTCGGATGTTGCATATGTAGAATACATGCACATTTGTTCATGTGCACAGTTACCTCCCTCATTTTTGATCTGCTCACTCTTACATACTGTGGACAGAGGTTTAAGGTCCCCTAAAATCTGAGGGACATGCATTAGGAAGGATGCTAGGGGAGTAAAAGATACTTCTTTCCAGAATCCAGTGGCTGAGGGCTAAAGGCTGTGGTGCTCTGCAGTCCCTTGTGGGAAGGACAGGAGCTGGGGGTGTCAGGAGTTGGGATTTTAAACTTGGGTGTCAAGAGGCGGGGGTGTCGAGCTTCTAGGGAGGGTATGGGGCTCTGGGGGTATCTGCTGCCCTGGGTCGGGCGAGCCCCTGCCCCGATTATGTTTGGGGACCTCCGCCACTCTCAGGATGTGATGGTGGTGGGGGAGCCCACCCTGATGGGCGGGGAGTTCGGGGACGAGGACGAGAGGCTCATCACTCGGCTGGAGAACACCCAGTTTGACGCGGCCAACGGCATTGACGACGAGGACAGCTTTAACAACTCCCCTGCACTGGGCGCCAACAGCCCCTGGAACAGCAAGCCTCCATCCAGCCAAGAAAGCAAATCGGAGAATCCCACGTCGCAGGCTTCCCAGTAAAGGCCCTACCACGGCCACCCAGCGCTCTCTCTGCCTGCCTACCCCTCACAGCTCCAGGGAGCAGAAGACAGAATGAAGAGACTGGGCATCTGAAATGGGCAACCTCCATCCACCCACTTCAGGGAGGGACTGGACTCACTGGGGGCAGGTGCCAAGATTTGCCCCCCAGTTGCCCTGGGCTGGGCCTGGCCCCTGCAGAGCCTTTTGGGGGAAGGGGTACTCATGTGGATGCCTATGTGGACCCTGGGCCTCTGAGAAATGTCCTGACCCTCCTCTCCCCAGGGCATTTGCCCCCATTCTTACCCCAGGTTCTGGGTACCCCATCTTCCTGATTTATCCCTTTGAGCCTGGGGTTTATACCCACAGCCCTTAGGGGCTAAATGTTGGGGCCTTGGTTGAATGCCCTTCCCCTAGGCGGCTGTCAATAGAGGGTAAAATTCTGGGCTCCTCCTTTTTGCCACTTACCCAGCTCCAAGTTTTTAAAAAAATAATATTATTAAAAATGTAAATTAAAAAAAAAAAAGTCACTCATGTTCCCCTCTTCCCCTGTTGAAAATCCAGCTACCTCCCTCCTGCAGATGGAGGGCCTAGGGCCCAGGTGGGGGTGAGAGCTGGGCGGGGGGGGGGGGGTATGCATCCATTTTATACAGTTTGAGCTGCTTCAGACCAAGGAGACACTTCGACATCTCTCTTCTCTTTCCCTCCCTCTGGGGTGATGAGTTCAGAGCAGCATGTCATTGATTGGGGATGGGAATCATTGGTGACCACATCTTTTGACAACCCCCTGTTGTCTGTCTCCCCAGCCTCAGGGACTCTGGCCTGACCTCCTGGCCCTGTGAGTCCCTCTCTAGCCCTACCCCTTCACAGTGTATTTTTACAGTCTACTAGAGCAGCTGTTTTGGATGGGAGGGGAGGTTCCCTCCCTCGGGGAGCCCCGAGGGAAGGGAGCTGCTTTGTTTGTCTCTGTGTTTTGTCTCAAGTGTGTCAGGCATAGGATGTGAGGATCTTGTCCATTCTACCCCAGAAATCTCTCCCAGTCCAGCCCTTCAGACTGTGCATCCAGTCCTGAACTCTCTTTGACTGAGGGAAAGGAGCCACTAAGGCCATCCAGCTTAAGCCCACCAGGGAGAAAAAGGCCTCTGTCCTCCCCCAAGCTGAGGCAGACATCCCTCTCCCCACGTTCCCTCATAGACAGCAGCCATGTCCTCAGCTCCAGTTCATGGTTGGAGCGTGCCGTGCGGAGGCTCAGGGTAAGAGGCCAAGAGCAGGGTTCTATGGCTCATGGCTCTGCTGCCTCTCCCTGTGGGCGGTCCCAGGGTGTGTGGGCACCTCCTCTCCCCATTCTCCCTTTTGGATTATGGGGGTCCCTTGGGCCCTGCGTCCTCCGTGCCAGCCACTTTTGGGAAGATGCTATCGGGCCAAAGGGAAGGGCGAGGTGAAGTGGATGTCCCATCCCCACTGTAATTTTTCCTCTATTTTTTTCTTTACTTTTTTTTTTTCTTTTTTTTTTCTTTTTCCTTTTTTTGGCCATTTGAGTCATGTATGGTACCGATCAATAAAGAGACTTTTTGGTTTGAGAGTGTCCTGGTTAGTCATTGGTAAAGTTTGTCAGGCAAGAGAATTTATGAGTTCAAAACCAGCCTGATCTATATAGTGACTTCTGGGGCTACCCATACAGAATCCCTCAGGTGGAGGCAGGCTTTCTCAGGCATTTCTTCCTTCTTCCATTTGTCAGCAGAGGTGTCCTGAGTTTGCCTTCCATTCCAGGTCCCAGACTTTCTTCCTAGGAATCCCACCCTAGCCCCAGTACCTTAGATGTTGTCTTTCCTCAGACACCCTCTCCCCAACGGCTGCCCCATTACCTCTTGCTCTTACAAGGTTCTTGCACTATGAAGCAGGGCTCCCGGAAGAGCCCTGGATGAAGATGTTGACCCGTTGTGGGGAAGGGGTCCTTGGAAGGAAATTGTGTTGCAGGGTCTTGGGGCCTAGAGCCTGTGAGCCTGGCTCTTCGGTGTTCTCTGGGAGACTCCTAAAGAACAACACAACCCCCCATCTCAGATGAAGTCTGTAAACCAGCCTTCCCCTCCCCCTACCCCCAAGTCCTCTGCTGAGGGATTAAGAGAGAAGCAGAAGTGTTTGTCTCCTGTCAACTTTGGTTGAGGCCACCTAAGTTCCATAGGGAGGTAGGAGAAATAGCATCACTTAGCTACTAACCCACTTCCCACCATTGAAGATACTGGCAAGCTAAGGGAGACCCTGCTGTGGGTTACAGCTTGGGTCCTCCATCCATGGTACTCCCTACCCAGTGTCTTTATCCTGACAGGGGGAGCCTCAGACCATTTCCCTACTGAGGCCTCTGTGGATCAGCAATTAAATCTGATAGACTGACTATGCTCCTGCCTCAGCTTCATAGTTGACATGAAGATACCAGAAGAAAGAAGTGTTTGGCTGAAATACTCCCAACCCCCTCTACAGTTACCTGTCCTATTGCCAATCTAGGACCTTAAAACCCCAAGGACAATTCACACATGAACATGTACACACTCAGAGGCTTGGCCTGGCCTGACAAGGACATTGGCCACCGCTTTCTCATTCAGAGTACTAGGTAACACCTGCAGGTGGTCTGTTTGGTGTAAAGGGTACATCTGGCCTTTTTTGCCTGAGTGTGTGCCAGTGTGTTTATGCATGTGACTGCCAAGCTGAGGAGGTCCTAGGTGTGTGTGTGTGTGTATAGTATGTTAATGTGTGTGTGGGCATGCGAATGCATGTTTATATGTGTGTGTTGGAGAATTCATTCCGCTAGTATCAATGGAGTCCTCTTAGTTACCAGACCCAATTCTGAGTGCAAGGTGTATAGTACTGAAAAGGCAAAGAGCATGAGGTCCATGGAGGAGACAGTAAGTGTTCAAGGATGTGTGGAAAATGAACGTGGCTTAGCGGCGAGGCTGGGTTGAGTTAGTGGGTCCTGGGACGTTAGTTTTGAGACTGAGTTGAACATTAGCTCTGTGTGCTCACTCTGTATCAGTGAAAGAGAGTTAGGTGCAGGCCCTGTCCTGCCCTACTCTGTTCTGCTTGGCAGAAAAAGGGTGATCCCTGCCAGGCAGTGGCAGTGCACACCTTTAATCCTAGCACTCGGGAGGCAGAGGCAGCCGGATTTCTGAGTTCGAAGCCAGCCTGGTCTACAGAGTGAGTTCCAGGACAGCCGAGGCTACACAGAGAAACCCCATCTCGAAAAAAACAAATAAATAAATAAATAAATAAATAAATAAATGGGAAAAAAAGGGTGGTCCCAAGAGACAGGGGAACTCAATATTTGAACTCAGGAGACAGTGGTCAGCTGTTTCCTCTGGAGCCCCAGATCTGGTTCCTTCCCATTGTCCCCCAGCAGCCCATGTGGCAAGGCCCCTGGTAAAAGCAATTTCTGAGGTAAAGGAAGGGAGAGTCTGCCCAAGACTTTCATGCCCTCTATTAGATCTACAGGTGTGGGTTAGGCTCCAGCATGTTGCTGAAGAACTTGTCTCAGTCTATTCCAGCTGCAACCATAACCTCAACAACCCCAACCTCTGCCCCTTACTTTGGCCTCAGATCCTTTCCCACAGTTCCTGCCCTGGATACATCTAATCTCAACCCTAATGCTTTTCTTCAGACCCCACCTAGCCTTACACAATTTATAGCACCTGCAAGCTGGCTTCACTTCCAAGGGAAGGCAGGAGAGGTGGCTCAGCAGTTAGAAACACGTTCTGTTCTGAAGAGAATCAGAGTTAGTTCCCAGCACCTACTGTCTCTCTGAAACCCCTATTGAAGTCCAGTTCCAAAGGTTCTGGCGCCCCCTTTTGGCTTCAAGAGCACCAGGCATGTATGCAGTACACATAACAAATGCAGGCAAACACCCACATGCAAAAAAGTGTTTTAAAAAGAACTCTAGCCAACTTGCACCCTTCGGTCTGATCACAGGCCCCTTTCCCCAAACAAGAAGCTGACCTTCCCAGCCCTTCCTAGAGCTCTCTTTGACCTAGTCCAGTTTTATCTTGAAAATTGGTAGAAAGTGAGAGGTCAGGAACTGTTCCCGGGAGGAGGGAATGTTTGAAGACTGGCTCAGAGGTGCTGTTGGTATCTTGGGTTAGGCTGAAAGGAAGGGAACCCAAAGTGGGGCTTTGGACAACACTTAGGATGCTGATTGGGCTGATTTCATGGCTAGCCTGACCTACATAGCAGACTCTTATCTCAGAAAACAAGGGGAGTTTTGAGTCATCACTCCTCTAGTTATAGGCCAGGTTTCAAAGATGTCACTGTAGTCTTTGCTAGCTCTGATGTCTTAAGAGCTCAGGATATTACAGTTATCTACTGACTCATCTATGTGGCATGTCTTCCCAGGATGCCCGTCTCAAGGGCTTCTCTACCCATTCTGGTGTCCTCTATGAAACCTACAAAGGGTAGATTATACTTCGAGTTGCATAGCCTAGGGAAGAGACGGGCTCCTGAAACTTAAATGTTTATTTGGAGATGGTCTCACATATCCTAGTATGGCCTGAAATTATGTAGTCGATGATAACCTTGAACTTTGATCCTCTTCCCTTTACAGCCAAATGGTGGGATAACAAGTGAGTGCCTACATATCCCATTTATGCAGTGCTGGGGAAGATGGAGCTAAGCAAGCACTGAGCTACATCTCCTGACTCCCCACTGCCCCCTGTTTTTCTTAGATAGGATCTCTCTGTATAGCCCCGTATGGCTGGGATACAACTTAATGTATAGACCAGGCTGGCCTTGAACTTGTGGTGATCCTCTTGCCTCTGGTTTCCAAGGACTATGAGTATAGGTGTGCACCACTATGCCTGCTCACTTATTTATCTGTTGTGTTTGTGTGGTGTATATATGTACTTGCGTGTCTGCATCTGTGTGTGTAGTGCACGTGTGTATGTATATATTTGGAGGCCAGAGAGGTTGACATCTGGCCTGTTTCTCAGTTGTCTTTTTTTTGTTGTTAATGTGTTTTGCTTTGTCTTTGTTATTGTTGTTTGTTTGAGACATGGTTTTTCTGTGTAACCCTGACGGTCTTGGAACTTACTCTGTAGACCAGGCTGGCTTCGAACTTACAGAGATCCACCTTCCTCTCTGCCACCAAGTGCTGGGATTACAGGCTGCCTCTGACTGTGAAATGCTAGGATTAAAGGCTTGTGCCACCATCACCCAGCTTATTCTCATTCATATTCTCTCTCTCTCTCTCTCTCTCTCTCTCTCTCTCTCTGTCTCTCTGTGTCTGTCTACCCCCCCACCCCCCATCCTCCTGGAACTCAGGACTAAACTTGGGGGCCTCACTGTTTCTGAGTTTCACTGCTGTGGCTAGGCTGGCAGTCCAGTGAATTCCAGGGATCCATTTGCTTCTGCCTCCCTGGCACTGGGACTCCACCCTCACAGCTACACCCTGCTATGTATGTGGGTACTTAGGATCCAAACTAAGATCCTAATGTTCACATGGCAAGCATTTACTGGCGTGAGGACTTACTTAAAAAATAGCTGAAGCCCAACACCACCCTCTTGAAATATGTGGCTGGTGGCTTAGTTACTTAATTGATTCCTGTGACAGAATACTGGCAAAAGCAATTAAGGGAGAAGAGATTTGTTTCAGCTCACAGTTCAAGGTTATACACCCCATCTAGGGGAAGTTGGAGGTCGGAACTCCAGATAGCCTGTCGTGTTATAGCCAGCATGGAACAGCAATGCATGTGTTCCTTTTCTTCACAGTCCAGGATTCCAGCCAGGCAATGGCCCTGTCCACAGTGGCTGGGTCTTCCCACCTCCATGCCATCAAGACAACCCCCAACAGGTGTGCCAGAGGCCCGTCTCCTAGGTGATTATAACTTCCATGCAGCTGACAAACACTAGGCCTCAAGGCTGGCCATATGCCTGGT